>JADBJO010008855.1:50000-55000 GCA_016801955.1 Conus betulinus
TGTTTACCCTTGGCTTTTCTCTGTATGTGTCTGTCTGTCTGCCTTGGCTCTCTGTCATTTCCCTCTCAATTCTGTCATTCTGTCTGTCTGCCTTTGCTCCTCTGTCTGTCTGTCTATATGTCTGTCTGTCTGTCTGACTCTCTCTCTCTCTCTCTCTCTCTCTCATCACTCTCTCTCTCTCTCTCCCTCTCTCTCTCCTCTCTCTCCGTTTCAGAAGTGAGGAAATAATGAGGAAATAGCTGTCTGCTGAGGTTCAAAACTGAATCTCTGGAATTTCTGCTCGACCTCTTATGTTGTTGCGGGTCCGTCATTCTCGTCTCCGGTCACTTCCGGACTCTTTCTGTTAGTATGTCTGTTTCGGTCTCCTTCTGTCTGTCTGTCTGTCTGTTGTCTGTCTGTCT
Source organism: Conus betulinus (assembly GCA_016801955.1). Taxonomy (NCBI): domain Eukaryota; kingdom Metazoa; phylum Mollusca; class Gastropoda; order Neogastropoda; family Conidae; genus Conus; species Conus betulinus. The sequence continues at coordinate 50,402 of JADBJO010008855.1, forward strand.
GTCTGTCTCTCTCTCTCTCTCTCCTCTCTCTCTCTCTCTCTCTCTCTCTCTCTCTCTCTCCTCCTCTCTCTAGCTCGCTCTTTCCCCTCCTATCTCTCTCTCTCTGTCTGTCAGCCCCTTTCCCTGTTCTCTGTCTCTCTTCTTCTGTGCGTCTGTCTGTCCGTCTGTCTGTTTGTCTGCCTATCTGTCTGTCTGCCTGTCTGTGTCTGCCTGTCTGTCTGTCTGTCTGTTTGTCTGTCTGTCTCTCTCTCTCTCTCACTTCTGTCAGTCTGATTCCCCCCCCTCCCCCCTCTCTGTGTGTGTGTGTGTGTGTGTGTGGTGTGTGTGTGTGTGTGTGTGTGTGGTGTGTTGTGTGTGTGTGTGTCTCTGTCTGTCTGCCTGTCTATCTGTCTGTTCGTCCGTTCCTCTCTCTCTCTCTTTCCCTCTCTCTCTCTCTCTCTCTCTCTCTCTCTCTCTCTCTCTCTCTCTCGTGTATAGCCGTACTAATTGCACTAGTAACGTCAATCAAAGGTATCATTCACTGTCCTTACCCAGTGGGGATGAAGGTTCCTTTTACAACAGCAATTTTTGTTTTACACAACCTAAGCATCATCCTTGGTCATGATCGCAATTATCAAAATTAATATACTATAAACATCATCGTATAATCATCAACGATCTTACCATTTCGCAGACGTGTGTGTGTGTGTGTGTGTGTGTGTGGTGTGTGTGTGTGTGTGTGTGTGTGTGGTGTGTGTGCGTGCGTGCGTGCGTGCGTGCGCGCGTGCGTGCGTGCGCGCGTGCGTGCGTGCGTGCGTGCGTGAGTGCGTGTGTGCGTGTGCGTGCTTGCTTGTGTCTTGTGCGTGCGTGCGTGCGTTGTGTGTGTGTATTTTCTGCTCTTTTCTCACTTTAACACAGATTGACATTACCATCTGTCTTGCCTCCCACTCCCCTCTTTTTCAGTCTGCCTGTCTCGTTTCCCCGGGTCTGCATGTCTCCCAGTATGTGTGTCTGTGTGACTGTCTCTCTATCTTAATCTCTTTCTCCCTTCGCGTCTGTCTATTTGTCTCTCCATTTGTCTCAGTTCTGCGGCAGGCTTTTCACACAACACACAACACACACACACACACACACACACACACACACACAACACACAGAGAGAGAGAGACAGACACACAGACAGACAGACAGAGGGAGAGAGAGAGAGAGACAGAGACAGTTGCAGAGAGAGAAAGAGGAAATAGGAGGGTAAATATAAGCTGACACTTCTGCGTTTGAATGCTTATCTATCTATCTATCTATCTATCTATCTATCTGTGTAACTAGCTAGCTAGGTAGCTACCTAGCTAGCCACCTACCTATCTGCCCATCCAGCTAACTATCGATGTATCTGTCAGTCTATCAATCGATCAGGCTATCTGTGCGTGCGTGCGTGCGTGCGTGCGTGCGTGTGTGTGTGTGTATGTGTGACCTGTCGTTTACAGACAGATAAAACAGATGTAAATATACCTATCACATATAAATAAAGATTTCATCCCTTCTTCACACCCTCCTCCTCTCTCTCTCTCTCTCTCTCTCTCTCTCTCTCTCTCCTCTCTCTCTCTCTCTCTCTCTTTCTCTCTCTTGTTTTTTTTTTAATCTGAATTAGAACAAAATGTTATGGTAATCACAAAAGCAATACTTGTCCAACACCTTCCATGAGGTATGGTGGAAAATAAGTAGCACTGGAACAAATTTACAAACGATCCAGTCGTGTCCGAAGTCGTGGATCGTTTTTGCCTTGACATTTGCTGCTGACATTGTAGATGCGTGTAGAATCGTGCGCGCGCATGTGTGTGTGGGTGTGTGTGTGGTGTGTGTGTGTGTGTGTGTGTGTGTGTGTTGTGTGTGTGCGTGCGCGCGTTGCGTGCGTGCGTGCGTGCGTGCGTGCGTGGCGTGCGTGCGTGCGTGTGTGTGTGTGTGTGTGTGTGTATGTGTGTGTGTGTGTGTGTGTGTGTGTGTGTGTGTGTGTTAGTGTGTGTGTGTGTGTGTGCGTGTCTGTGTGTCTGTGTGTCTGTGTCTGTTGTGTGCGTGCGTGCGCGCTCGAGCATGCACGCATGCACGCACGATTAATGTGTGTTTCTTACATATGGAAGAGAAAAAATCATACACATCCCCCTCCCCCCCCCCCCCCCCCCCTAACTCCCCTCCACCCACCAATTCTACCATAAAAGAAAATAAACCATCCCGAAAACTCATAGAACATCACACCCACACACACACACACACACACCCACACACACACACACACACACACACACACACACAAGAGTACAACCAAGTATGATTCCTCGCAGTAAAGAGGTACGGATGGTAGTTAACAGACTGCTGTGTTGTGGTGCTGTATATTCGTGAAAAGGGGAATGAGAGACGGAGACTTGTTGGGAGGGAATGCATTCGGTTGGGAGAGCGAGAGCGAGAGAGAGAGAGAGAGAGAGAGAGAGAGAGAGAGACGAGAGAGGAGAGAGCGAGAGGAGAGACAGGGAGAAGAGAGGGGAGTGAGAGAGAGGGAGCGAGGAGAGGAGGCATGAGGGACAGAGAGAGAGAGAGGAGGGAGGGAGGGGGGAGGCGGGAGAGGTAGAGCAGGAGAGAGAGGGGAGAGGGGGGGAGAGAGAGAGGAGGGGAGCGAGAGGGAGGCGACCAGGGGACAGAGAGAGAGAGAGTGACGAGGGGGGGGAGGGGGCGGAGCGGTAGAGATGGAAGTTAGACGCTGTGTTGGGGGAGCGAGAGATGGAGTTAGACGACTGGTTGGAGAGAGAGAGAGAGAGAGAGAGAGAGAGGCGAGAGAGAGAGAGAGTGTGACAGTCGTGTGTGTGGTTGATTTTACCGGTGTTTCTCCTTGTTTTTGTGAGCATTTTCAGATGAGAGGCTTCCTTTGTGTAACAGATGCGTGCTGTGATACGCCTTGAAAATCCCTGCTTGAAGTGTTCACATGGTTTTCCCCCATGTCTCTACAAGTCACCACGTTGGCATGGTGTGTTTTGTATGAACGATTTCTTCTTTCTGTCATATAAAGTTAAATGAAAAGGTCGTAAATATCCATTGAACTAGATTTGAAAACCAGCTTCTACTGTCTGTCTTTGTGGCTCTGTCTGCCACTGTCTCTCTAGTGTTTAATCTCTCTCTCTCTCTCTCTCTCTCTCTCTGTATATATATAATTATATATATATATATATAATTAAAATTGTATTTAAGAGGGAGATAAGGAGGGGGGGGGAGGGGAGAAGGTGGGGGAGGGGGGGGGGGCCGGGAGAAGACAAATCCCGGGAGGTGGGGGGGGGGGGGGGGGGGAGAAGGATGAACTATGAACTCTGGGAAGACAGGGTAAGGGGAGACACATGGGGAAGGGGATCACAGGGAAAGGGACCCAAAATGGTACTGAAATCTTGTCACGAAAATGGGGGGGAAAGAATAGAGAGAGGAAGTGCTAGAGAGAGAGAGGAGGGGTTGAAAGGGGGGGGGAGGGAAAGAAATGTGAGAGAGAAAAGAAGATAGAGAGAAAGGGGGAGAAAGAGAGTAAGTGAAAAACTTAGAGCAGGGAGGGGGGGGGGGGGGGGGGAGGGGCGGGAAATGAGAGAGCAGTGGGAGAGACGGAGAGATACAGGGAGAGGGGGTAGAAAAACAAAGAAGGCGAGATGGGAAAAACAAGAGAGTGAGAATGAGCGGTGGGGAAGAGTGCGGAAGTTGGGGGGGGGGGGGGGGGGGAGGGGGGGGGGGGCTTGTAAATCAAGAGAAAGAGGGCCAGGAGTGAGAAGACTCGAAAACGAGAGACAAGACAGAAAGAGAGAAGAATAGACGATGGGGAAAAAGAGAGAGAGAGAGAGGGGGGGGGAAGAGGCGGTGCAACAACGAGAGATGAAAGAGAGAGAGAGAGAGAGAGAGAGGAGAGAGAGAGAGAGAGGGGGGGGGGAGGAAAGGAAGAAGGAAAAAGGAAAAAAAAAAATGTGGACATATCAAGTAAACATAGAATTGTAGTGCAAGTAATACGAGATAACGAGAGAAAAAAGTGAGAAGGGGGAGAGGGGAGAGAAAAAGACCAGAGAAAGATAAGAGAAAGAGAGAGAGAGAGGAGAGAGAGAGAGAGAGAGAGAGAGGGAGGGAGGGAGGGAGGGAGGGAGGGATGGGGGGGGGGGAGAGAGAGACTATTGTGTTTTACATCAGAATAAGCTGCGGAGGAAGAATCAGACAAAAAGGTAACAAGGAAAGGACATTTAAGAGTCGATCCTAATTAAGTAAACGAACATACCATAAATGGCAATATTAAACTATGGTTGAGCAATAGAATCATGACATGAAGCTGAGGGAGCATGGAGCAAAGAAGAAAATAGGCGTTAACGGGACGTGAAGGCGGCTGGGGGAGGTGGGGGATGGGGGGAGAGAAGGGGGGCTTTAGATTTATTATAAAAAAAAGAAGGGGGGGGGGGGGGTATTTAGAGAGAGACAGCATGAAGCGTAAATAAATTAAGGTGGGGTGGGGGGGTGGTGGGGGGATAAAGGGATAGAAAATGATAGACTACAGGTGAATAAGATAGAAGGGTTAAGACAGGATAACAACGACAGGTTTTAAATATATCTCCCAAT
>JADBJO010008855.1:60000-65000 GCA_016801955.1 Conus betulinus
CATCCTTTTTCCAAAGTTTTGCTTGCCACCATCGGCCTTCTCTCCTGTCTTTAAGCTGCTTGAAGAGACGAGAGGCACATCTTGTGGGAAAACCGTGACCCCCATTGTGCAACAGAAATGCGATGTGTTGGGAGTGCTCAGAGGATGGTTGTGGGTTTCTTACTCAGTTATAACGTGTTGTTTGTTTTTTTTCTCTCTTCTTGCTGTTGTGGTGTTCTGGTGGTCCCATGGGGGGAAGTTGGAGCACTTTCGGTACAACGAAGTTCAGCCATTTTATCTCTGGATGCTCTGTGATAGTAATCTCTTTTTTTGTTTTTTTGTTTTTTTTGGTTCCGTCACCGTCGTTGATTGGGTGTGTGTGTGTGTGTGTGTGTGTGTGTGTGTGTGTGTGTGTGTGTGTGTGTGTGTGTGTGTGTGTGTGTGTGTGAGAGAGAGAGAGAGAGAGAGAGAGAGAGAGAGAGAGAGAGAGAGAGAGAGAGAGAGAGAGAGTCTTTTGTGTGTATGCGTTGTGATTTGTCTTCACTCTCTTCCACTCTTCTTTCTGCCTTTGTAGACCAGTCTCATGTCTTTCTTCTGAAAACCCGTTCACACTTGTTTCTGGTCAAAATGTATTAGATGCCAGCTTTTTTTTGTTTTGCTATTGTGATCTGGCATTCAGGAAAATGAAAACTGGGCGCAGTGTCTTCAGTGGACACTGGTCATCCCTGTCTGATTGTCCATATGATTCAGAGGTGCGGGAGGGTTTACAATCAAATATTTCTTATTAACGGTTTTAATCTGCCTCTCATTCGATCTCCCTGTATTTGTTTTCTGTTTTTGTCTGTCTACCCGTATATCTCTCTTTTCACCCCTCCTCCCTCCCTTTTCTCTCTTTCTCTCTTCACATACACACACGTACGCTTGACATACACACACGTACGCACACTCACACACACACACGCACGCACACACACACACACACACACATGTACGCGCGCGCGCGCGCACACACACACACACACACACACACACACACACACACACACACACACACACACACACACACACACACACACACACACACACACACACACACACACGAACACACACACGCCACACACACACACACACACACACACAAATCAGTGTCACAGTTCAAATGACAACACCCGGTTTGTTTTTGTGATAGATTCGGCTAGCAGTTCAAAATGAAAAAAAACGCAGCAGTTCCTACTTTTGACCCGCATTGACCTCAAACTGAAACTCATTTCACCCACTTTGAACAGGATCTAGATCCTTTCCAACTGCACTCACACGTTCGTGTCTGTATTGAGACCTACTGCCTAAACGTATAAAAACACGTTTTGAATGACCTGAGAGAGTGAATTTACGTCATCGATTGAAGATGGTGCGGTGGCTTATCCTTCTCATAACTTAAACCCTTTTTATGATTAGCTACACAAGCGCTCATGCCAACAAAGCAGACGCGTGCTTTATAATTATGTGTGACGCCTGTCTCCCCTGTACTCCAGTGCAATGTCAAAGCCATAGGAATATCTAATTCAGTTGTTTATTAATTGTACATCACATTCTGCGGAGGCAAAATTCAATTTACTTTATTTTGTTGGTTTCTTATTCAGCACACGTGTCCTCCTGCATTCAAAGGCTATGGTTTTTGATCTCTCTCTCTCTCTCTCTCTCTCTCTCTCTCTCTCTCTCTCTCCTCTCTCTCTCTCTCTCGCAATATTAGCAAGCTTGGTGTATTTCTGTTTAATGCCATGAAGTTAAGGCAAACCTTTGTTGACAGTCACGCTAGAGAGCTGATTGGTTGTATTGTATGTGTCTCTTGGGTACGTGTTAATTTGTCTCATTTCTAGGGGCTGGGAGCCTGAAGAAATAAAGCTTGTTCATTGTTCATTGTTCTCTCTCTCTCTCTCTCTCTCTCTCTCTCTCTCTCTCTCTCTCTCTCTCTCTCTCTCTCTCTCTCTCTCTCTCTCTCAATGATGTATTGGTAAGACGTTTTCTGTATGTGTTTCCCCTTTCCCGTTCAGTGATGGGCCTTGGCCTAAACAGAATAAGCGTTTGCATTCGCATTCGCACTGGTATATCAATTTCAGGCAACCCCTCACTACACCCCTGCAAACGATTGGAGTCAACCAAAGGGAATGATAAATGGAACACTAACAAGTCACTGGTCCATCAAGCCTCTAAGCATCATCCGTCATCATTTCTCCATCCAATGTGTACACCCCACCCCTTCAACCTGCCGTCCCTCCTTTTTTTTTCTCCCTTTTCCCATCCCCGACGCTTCTTCGCTCCACTCTTCCCTCCAATTTGTCAAGGACATGTTTGTGAAAGGACGCCAGTGAACAAGCGGTGAAGGATGTATTGCCGGCCAGAATATCCCGCAGTAAATGTCATGGCAAAAGATGTATGGCTGTGCGCAAAATTGCATCGTTTGGTTGCAGGATTGTTTCTGGGTTTTTTTTCTTTTTTTTTTTTTTTTTTTTTTTTTGCCTTCATGGAAAGTGTTTGCGTAGCGTGTGGTTGGGGGGCTTGCGTGTCTCTATGACCCTGAGAGCTATGCTGGCGGGAGATTCATCTCCTGGTAGGGTCACCCAAGCCAGACAGGTCGAAGGGTAGAGACCAGACAAATAGCACTCACTGGCCCTCCAGGTTGAGGGTTTGAATTGGGCTAACAACCCGATCCTGTAAAAACCAGCCTGTTACAGAAACCGCAACGACAGTATCTTAAAACAACATGGTTGAGGAAGAGCCCTCTCTGGTAGAGCCCATGACGCGAGCTGGTGAAAGCCTTCGGGAATCCAGTGCGCCGACTACTCTTCTGACGACCAAAACCAAGACCAGGATAGGGACCTGGAACATCAGAACCCTGTATGAGACCGGAAAAAAGTGCTCAAGTCAGTAGAGAGATGCATAGATACAATCTGAAGATACTTGCCCTGTGCGAGACAAGATGGACAGGAACAGGACAGACAAGACTTACGAGTGGAGACACCATCATCTACTCTGGACAGGAAGAAGGCCAATCGCACATACACGGAGTAGCATTGATGTTGACACCTGAGGCAACGCGAGCACTGCTGTCCTGGGAATCTGTGTCACCAAGGATCCTCACTGCAAAAGTTCAACTCAAAGGGCAGGAAAGTCACAATCCTACAGTGCTACGCTCCTACAAACACGGCAGATATAGAGGTCAAAGAAGAAGAATTCTATGAGCAAATCCAAGCATCCCTGGACAAAACACCAAGGAGAGACTTGAAGATCCTCATGGGAGACCTGAATGCAAAAGTGGGATCGGACAACACACAGAGAACTCATCATGGGTAGACACGGTGTGGAGAGCAGAATGAAAATGGCGACCTCTTCACAGAGTTCTGTACTTTCAACGACCTGGTGATTGGAGACACTCTATTTCCCCATAAGACCATTCACAAGACCACATGGATTTCCCCAGACGGCAAGACCGAGAACCAGATTGACCACATTACCATCGGCAGAAAGTGGAGGCGGAGCCTGCATGACGTCAGGGCGAGGCGCGGAGCGGACGCAGCATCAGATCACTATCTGGTTGTGGCAGTACTCAAGACCAAACTGAAAGCCTACACTGACCAGGCAGGAAGACCATCGTACAAGTTTAATGCACACAGCCTAAAAAGAGAGAGAAAAGGCAGAAGAATTCAAGGTAGAGCTTAAGAACAGGTTCATTGCTTTTCCCTCCTGCCAGAGGAAACAGTAGAAGAGCAATGGCACAGTCTGCGAGAGGTCTGGAAGACAACATGCAAAACAGTCCTAGGGAAGAAGACAAGGAAACATAAAAGAATGGTTAACAACGGAGACATGGACGCTGATCACAGACAGAAAACATCTGAAAGACAAGATCACTAGACGCAAGATCAAAAAGAGAAGCAAGAAGAGAAGCAAGAACTACAAGCATGCTACTGGAAGATAAACCAACAAGTGAAAAAAGTGTGCAAAAAAAGACAAGAGAAACTTCATCGAGGAGCTGACTGAAGAAGCAGAGACTGCAGCAGGCCAAAAGAAACATGAAGAGACTATACGAGATCACCAGAACACTCTCTGGCAAGACCGGAAATCCCAGTTGCCCCGTCAAGGACAAGAACGGAAATGCCATCTCAGCAAAGAAAACCAGAGAGCAAGATGGGCTGAGCACTTCAATGAAATACTCAACAGACCCGCACCACCAGCCCCGCCTGACATCCCCACCAACCTAGCTTCTTGATATCAATACCAACCCCCCAACGAAGACAGAGATCACCAAAGCCATCAAGTCCCTCAAGTCAGGCAAGGCAGCAGGTCCTGACGGCATACCACGAAGCACTAAAGGCAGACATCCAGACTTCGACTGAGATGCTACACCCACTCCTACACAAGATCTGGGAACAGGAGAGAGTGCCAGAAGACTGGAAGAAAGGCCATCTTGTAAAGCTGCCGAAGAAAGGGGACCTGTCATCCTGCAACAACTGGAGAGGAATTATGCTGCTGTCCCTCCCGGGGAAAGTATTTGACAAGAATAATCCTAAGAGATTGAAGACCGCCCTTGACCAGACAATTCGGGAAGAACAGACAGGCTTCCGCCAAGATAGATCATGTATGGACCATATTGCGACACTGCGGATCATCATCGAGCGGTCCCTAGAGTGGCAGACCCCCCTGTACACAGTTTTCATCGACTTTCAGAAGGCCTTTACACAGTGTCGACAGAGACGTCATCTGGAAACTGATGTACCACTACGGCTTTCCACCAAAGTTCGTCACCATCATCCCAACAACTATACAAAGATGCCACCTGCCAAGTCATCCACGATGGGAAGCTGACGGAACCCTTCTCTATACAAACCAGCGTCCGTCAGGGTTGTTTACTTTCGCCGACAATCTTCCTGATGGTGATTGACTGGGTCATGAGACAGTCTACAGCAGGAGGAGAGGACAGGTATCCAGTGGACCTTCACGAAGCAGCTGGAGGACCTGGACTTCGC
>JADBJO010008855.1:77500-90571 GCA_016801955.1 Conus betulinus
GGATGACAGATACGCTAAAAGCTTCTTTACACTGGCCCTCTAAAACAAATACAAAGTGTAAAATTTACAGCATGCGCCATCATCACAAATTAGGGAAAAACAAAATATCAAAGTTAAAAATCAAGCCTAGAAAATCAAAACGGTTCAACAGATTGATATATATCATGAAAACACAATGTACTCTCGTCCCCATTCAATCCCAAACACACACCACACACACACACACACACACACACACACACACACACACACACACACACACACACACAAGGCATCCGTGCACAAACCCTCAAACTGGGTACATTGAATTTCCTAACTGCGTTTCTCTGACGTTCTAATCTACGGAAATAATGTGCTAAGTTCACCTCAATAACACCAATTTGACATGAACATTATTCATTTACTCGAAATCAGAATGTACCACACGAGGCCGTTTGGACTTGTTAGCGACATGAATTCAGGGTGGGATGACTGCGGGTGGTAACTGAAGCACGGAAGCAGGAGCATAATTAATGGGGGCACCCACCGAATAGAACAAACAAGTCACAATGTAGACAGAACGTGTTTCAGCCTACTGCCTCAAACAGCGTTGAAAACAGCAAAAACAACGGAATAGAACAGCACTTGGTGACATATGTCTTTTGATCTCAGCTTTGGGCTGAACAGCTGAAATTCCGTTTTACATTCAGCACTGAGGTAAAGGAAGGAAGTGACTGTGTGTTCCTCCTTTGTTTTCATTGGGGTTTTTTGTTTGTTTTGTTTGTTTTTTTATTCGTTCTGCCTAGAGAAGTTCAATAGGCCCAAAAACACGTTGGCCTGTTTTGTAACTTGTTTGTTCCATTCATATGTCGACTAAGTAAAATTATTTTAGCTTCGCTTTTGTGTGCGTGTGTGTGTGTGTGTGTGTGTGTGTGTGTGTGTGTGTGTGTGTGTGTGTGTGTGTGTTGTTTTGTTTTGTTTGTTTTTTGTTTGTTCGTTTGTTTGTTTTGCTTTTTTTAATTATCATTTTCTTTTTCAAAAACATATCGGTGAAATATTGCTTTTACATTTTTTTGAAAAATACCAATTGTTTAAAAGGTCTACAATAACAAACAAGCAACAACAACAACAAAATTGACACACGCACTTACACACGTCACGCACACGCGTGCCTGTCTGTCAGTCTGTTCTATCACTCTCTCTATCTGCCTGCCTGTGCCACCCTGTCTGTTTGTCTGTCTGCCTGTCTGTCTGTCTGTCTTTTTGTTTCTTCTCTATCCTCTTCTCTCTCTCATCTCTCTCCTCTCCTCTCTCTCTCTCTCTCTTCCCCTTCTTCTTTTTTCTTTAAAATTTTCGTTATCTCTTCCCCTTCTGTCCCCTTCTCCTCTGCCTCTCCATCCTCGTTATCTCTCCCTACCATCTCCCCTCTCTCCTCCTGCCTGCATCTCCCTCTCTCTCTCTCTCTCTCTCTCATCCTCTCTCTCCTCTCCTCCTCTCCCCTCTCTCTCCAGTCTCTCTCTCTCTCTTCCTCTCTCTCTCTCCTCCTCTCACTCTGTCTCTCCTCTTTCTGTCTGTCTCTGTCTCTCCTCTCATCTCTCTCTCTCTCATCTCCTCCTCTCTCCTCTCTCTCTCCTCTCTCACACCCTCGGCTCTCTCTCCAGAATCTCTCTCCCCCCTCATCTCTCTCATCTCATAGTTTTTTTTTGTTGTTGTTAAAGAACACCATCTACTGTGCATTCATCTGCAGCGAGCAAATCGGTGCAAGACAGATGAAAGACGGCTCCCTGGCCTTTCCGTAATCTGTTAAGCCTGTTTCCCTTGTGTTGCTGTCGAATTGAAAACTCACTCGCCACCCATTTCCTCTCCGTCATTTCCTCCCCCCCCCCCCTCCCCCCCCCCCCCCCCTCCCCCCCCCCCCCCCCCCCCCTCACACCCCCCTCCCTCCTCCCCTTTTCCAAACCCACCCCAACCATGCTTCTTCCAGTTCGTGTAAATTAGCGTTTGCAAGGTATAAGAAGAACTACGGGAGACCCCTAGGCGCCTGACGCGCCAATGGCCGAGTCGTTGAACTTCTAACACATTATCCAAGTCACTACACTGTTCTTTTTGGAATGTTTCCCATTTTCCCCCCACTCTGCCCCACACTCCCCCTAGCTGCCACCTTCAGCCTAGCTCATCCAGCTCTTCAGCCCCATCCACACACACACCCACACACACACCACACCACCACACACGCACGATACACACGCACGCACGCACGCATGCATACCGCACACACACACACACCCACACACCACACACACACACACACACACACCACCACACGCACACACACACACACACACCACACACTACCTCACACACACAACTCCTCTCTCCACTCACACTCTCTCTCTCTCTCTCTCTTCTCCTCTCTCTCTCTCTCTCATGTCTCATAGATCTCTCATCTCTCGGATGCTTAGTACATATTTATGCATAGAAACCACATATTATGCATAATCCTAGACTACATAGTCACAGACATGTATGCATCTCTCTCAGTCTCTCTCTCACTCTCACTTCTCTCTCTCTCTCCTCTCTCTCTCTCCCTCATCCGCTCTCTCTCTCTCTCTCTCTCTCGTCTCTCTCCTCTCAGTCTCTCTCTCTCTCGCTCTCTCTCTCTCTCTCTTCGTCTAATATCATATATGTGAAAAGACGTAAAACTGAACTACTACTACTACTACTATTACTACTACTACTACTACTACTACACACACAGCCCTCACCACACTACACATATACCCCCCCCCCCCTCACCCCACCCACCACCCTACCCCCCACCCAGCCCCCAGCCCCTCTGCAAACCCTTCCTCGCTGATTCAGAGAATGTAAAAAAAATAGAAAAAAAAAAGAAGAAAAAAAAAAACAACACCTTCAAAACGAAATCCTCCAGAAGATTAGACAGAAGAAAGCGTTGCACAGAACAGTACAGAGAGGGCGATGGCCTCGCCTTCACCTTTGCAATTCTATAATCCATGGTGTTGAAGACGAGATTACAACTTGGAGCAGCTACCTCTCTCAGGAACGAACACAAAAACAAAAAAAATGGCCATGGCATTCAGAGCGATGGGTGCGGATTAGGAAAGAGCCTGAGAGAATGAGAGAGAAAGGGGGAGGGTGGGGGTAGGGTTGGAGTGTGGTGGGGGTGGCGGTGGGGGGTGGAGGGGGGTGGGATGGCAGAGAAGGCGAACGAACACTGGAGGGGGATTTTAGGACCCGAAACGGGATGATGCCATCAACGAGATATGGATGGACAGAAAGTGGTTTGACTCAGTAGGCAGATGTGGGGTTCGACGCTCTTTCTTTTCCTTTTCTTTTTTTTTTTTTTGTTGTGAACATGAGCATCTATACCCTGATTCTTTTTCTCTACTTACATCATCCAGTGTCATGGTCCTCTGCTGAATTTTTCTGTGAGATTGAGTGATGTAATGGATTGATTGATTTATGATATCAGATTAGTAATAGAAAGATGGATGGGATTGATGGATGGATGGATGGGATGGCTGATGGATGGATGGATTGGGCTGGCTGCTTTTTAAGATCCCAGGGATGTGTATTGTGTGTCGAAGTCCTAAGGCCTCACATTCTCTCCTTCCTCATGTTACAACCCTGCCCCCGCGTTCCTATACCACCCCTCGTCCTCTGCTAATTCTCTCTCCTCCTCTCTCCTCTCTCTCCCTCGTCTCGCATCCTCTCCTCTCTTTCTCTCCCTATCCATCCTCTCCCTCTCCCTCCCTCTGTCTGTCTGTCTGGCTGTCTGTCTCATTCCTCTCTCTCTCTCCACGCTCTCTCTCTCTTCCCTCTCTCTCCCTCCTCTCCCCCATCTCGGTCTCTCCGTCGCTTTCCCCTCTCTCCTCTCCTCTCTCCTCTCCTCTCCCCCTCATCTCTCTACCCTCTTCCTTCATCTCTCGCTCTCCTCCTCTCTAATTCCTCATCCCCTCTATCATCGCTGTCCATCCCTCTCGTCCCATCCTCTGTCATCCTCCCCTCTCTTCCTCATTTCTCCTTCTGCCGCTTTCTCTCCCCCCTCATCTCTCTCTCTCTCCTCGTCCTCCATCCCACTCATATCCAAACAACACTCATCCTTTGTGTCCTGTCTCTTCTTTCCTCCTTCCCCTCCCTTCTCTGCTCTGCGACACCACTTGCCATCCATCCTCTTTGCTCCTCTCTGCTATTTCCTCCCCCTCTACTCTACTCCCCCTGATTCCCCTGTCTGCGATCTTTATAATGAAGCATACTGCTGGCACGAGTAACAAACCAAACGGCCGTGTAAATTTAACCTGTCCGCCACCTTTCCTCTTCTCCGAGTACCTCTCTCTCGCTCTCTCTCTCTCTCTATCCTCTCGTCTCTTTACCATCTCTCATCCCCATCAAGCTCCCTCTCTCCTCTCTCTCCTCTCCTCGTCTCCCCCATTTTGTCTGTCTGTCCTGTCCCCTGTCTGTCTCTCTCTCTCCCCTCTCTCCTCTCCTCCTTCTCCTCCCTCCTCCCTCCTCCTCCTCCCTCCTCCTCCTCGCAGTCTCTCCTCTCACCCCTCCTCTTGTACGCGGCCCCCCTCTCTCTCCCTCTCGTCCTCCATCTCTTCTCCCCCTCCCTCCTGAATCTCTCTCTCATCTCTCTTCTCGTCCGTCACGTCCTCTCTCCCTTCAACTCTCTTTCGCTCTCCTTCTCTCTTTTCTCGTCTCACGCCTCCTCCGATCTCTCTCCTCCCTCTTATTCTTCTCCTCTCACCACGCTCGCGCTCCTTCTCGTCTCTCATCTCCACTCATACTCCACCGTGCACGAGCTCTCTTCTCCTTCCATCTCTGCTTACTTCCTACCTCTCAGGGACTCGCCCTCCACTCCTCTCTCTCGCCTCCTCTCTCTCCCCTTCCGGTTTCCTCACTGTCTCCTCTCCCCTCGCTCCTCTCTCGCACAGGATTCTCTCTCTCGCCTCCCGCACGTCTCACTAGTACAAGCCTCCTCTCACCTCCTCTCCGCTCTATCCCTCCCTCCTCTCCCTCCACCGTTCTCTCTCTCCTCTTCCTCTCACGCCCCTCTCCTCGCCTCTCTCGCTCCTCCCTCTGTTGACGCCCTCACCTCCTCCTCCTCAGCTCGTCCCCCCCCTCCCTCATCTCATTCTTTCTCCTCCTCCTCGCTCATCGCCACTCTTACTCTCCAGGCCTCCTGCACTCTCTCTCTCCTCCTGGCCTCCCTCTGCATTCCCGCTCCTCTCCTCCTTCCTCCTTGATCCCGGTCTCGTCTTCTCTCCTCACTAATCCAATCCGCACTCCTTCTCTCGCCCCGCAGTCCTCCCTCTCTCTCTCCAAGAGTGGCCAGCCCCACTCTCCTGGACGTCTCTCCCTCCCTCTCTCTTCTCCCTCTCTCTCACCGCTCTCTCCCTCCATCTGGTTTCCAGCCTCTTAAGGGCTCTCTTTCCTCTCTCGCACCTCGCCTGCTCTTCTTCTCTCTGTTTCGCTCCCCACGCATTCCTCAGCTCCCGCCTCTCCATTCCTCTTCATCGTCCTTCCTCTTCTCAGCCTCTCCCTAATCCTAAGATCGTGATGTCTGCCATCTCTCGCTGCTCTCAACCGCTCCCTCTCTCGCTCTCTCTCTCTCTCTCCTGTTCCCTCTCTCTCATCCTCCTGCTCTCTCTCTTCTCTCATTCGGGTGTCGTGCTCTCTCTCCTCCCTGACCTCATCTTTCCTCCTCGCTCTCTCTCACTCGCTCTCTTCCCTCTTCTCCTCGCTGTCTCTTCGCTCCCTCTCCTGCTATCGCTATCTCTAGGCTACTTCTCTCGCCGCGCTCGTTTCTCTCTCTTCTCTCTCTCCGCGCTCTCCACCTCGCTCCCCTCTGTGTCTTTGGTGTGTTTTGTCTCTTCTATCTTCTCTGGTGTGTTCCCCCTTTATCTGTTTCTATACTGTCTGTGTTCCAATCTTGTATAAAGCATACTGCAGTACAGTACAGTAACCATCAACATTCCAAATGCAAAAAACAAAAAAAAAATAATAAAAGAAAACCAGGGATGCAGCTTTTCGTTGTGTGGAGAATAAAAAAAAAATGTATTAAACTCTGACATATCACTAATCTGGTAAAGTAGTCTTCTTTCCAACGCCTCCCATTATTCCAAAACCTGTTTTAGGAAAACATTCAGCACTGTCTTTTCTCTTGGTTACCATTTCTCCTCGCCACTTCCCCCACCCCACCCCTTGCCTCCTACACACACACACACACACACACACCACACACACGCACGCACACACACACACACACACACACAACACAACACACATACACACACACACACACACACACACACACACACACACACACACTCACTCACTCACTCACACGCACATGAATGTGCATGAGCGTGCACACGCCTCATGCGCATTCATGTGTGTGTGTGTGTGTGTGTGTGTGTGCGTGTGTGCGTGTGGTGTGTGTGTGTGTGTGTGGTGTGTGTGTGTGTGTGTGTGTGTGTGTGTGTGTGTGTGATATTATAATATGTAGACAAATATATAGAAATAGATATTGAAAATCCAAGCATACAGGGACATACCCATACGTAGTCAAAAAAGTCTCCCTCCTTACCTTCATTCCACTCTGGACAGCTGCTTCCTGCCTCCCCCCTCCCCCACTCCTCACCTTCCCACCACACCAACCCCCTCTCTCTCTCTCTTTTTGTGTGTTATATCTGTATCAGAAACTGTGAACACAGAAACTTAAAACTTGGACCAACGCCCATCCTGAATTATGGTGGCAAAAAAAACAGCGCTGAAATAAAAAAAACCACTAAGTGATCCAACTGTGTCCACAGCCATAGATCTTTTGCCTCATGACATTGTACTGCCGTCCAACATTCTAGCTTCAGCAGTGCAGCGTTAGTGGCATCTTTACGTTATCTTTAAACTGAACACAGCTTGTGTTGGAAGGGTTCTGTTTTCTATGAAATACATCCCTTATAAAGTGAACGAAAGGAGCAAGAAGATGGGAAGAGACTGGGAGAGGAGAGGGGAAGGGAGGGGGTGGGGGGGGGGGGGGGGGGGAGGTGGGGTGGGGGGGGCAGGGGTGAGAGATGACAGAATGCTGAAATGCGAGGGGGGAGATCATGATTGGCAGGGCTGTGTGGTTTGGTGGATAACTAGCTCCTTTCTGTTTGACTTGTCGTTCCATTGTGTTGACTCCAAATGTTTTTTGCGGTTCATGTGAACAGGCACAACCTGACTCTCTCTCTCTCTCTCTCATCTCTCCTCTCTCTTCTCTCTCTCTCTCTCATCTTCTCTTCTCTCCCTCTCCTTCGTCTCTCTCTGTTCGGTCTCTCTCTCTGCCTGTGCGCGTGTGCGTGGTGCGTGTTGTAGTGTCGGGGTGTGTGTCTTGTGTGTGTGTGGTGTGTGTTTGTGTGTTGGTGTGTGTGTGGTGTGTTGTGTGAACAGACGATCAGACAGGGAGACAGACAGCAACACAGAAGAGAGAGAGACTGACAGACAGATAGGGACAGAGACGAGAGACAGACAGACAGACAGACAGACAGACGTACACACACACACACACACACACACACACACACACACACACAACACACACACTCAAACACACACACACACACACACCACACCACACACACACACACACACACACACCACTCAAACACACACACACGCACACACACACACACACCACACACACACACACACACAGAGATAAAGAGAGAGACAGACAGACAGACAGAGAGAAAGAGAGCAGTAATATAGAGACTTAAACAGACGACAGAGACATAGAGGGACACAGACAAAGTGGAAGTGGAGAGTGACCTGACAGACAGACACAATTACTACTTGGGAAACATACAGAATAGTAAGAGGCGCTTCAGACGCTTCAGAATCGTTTTTATTGACAATGACAAAATACAGTCTTCATGTCAAGGGGGCTATCATATGCAGCGTCAAGAATTCATGAAACGAAAAATGTGTAATACATTATATCCGTAACCTATTTAAATACAAATAGTCAAAGGGTCTCTCAATCCACGTCCCCATCCCAGTGCTCCAACTAACCAAAAACCTGTATCCTGCCATTCTGCGTACCACCTGTATTCCTCGCCCTCTGATTCCCCCCCTATCTTCCTCCCTCTTTCCCTCTCTCTTCTCTCTCTCTCCTCCTCTCTCTACTCAAATCTGCTCATCCAAGGACTGATTTTAGGCTTGACCTCACAAGCAAGCTTTGTCCCGGCACCATCCGTGAATTATGGTGGAAATAAAGGCAGTTTTCCGAGAGCAAAACCCCCCACCACAGTGATGTCATTTGTATCCGCAGCCATAGACTCTTTTTGCCTTGACCTTTACTTATTGCCGACATTCTGGCTGACTGCAGAATCTTTTTCGTAACGCTGAACACTGCTTCTTTATTGCATGGGGTAAGACTGCTTGAGACAGAAGAGACAGATAAGAGGAAGAGAGAGAGATGGAGAGAGAGGAGGAGAGCAGGAGATGAGAGAGGAGAGAGGAGACGAGAGAGAGGATGAGAGCCGGAGATGAGAGAGAGAGGGAGAGATGAGTAGTGAGAGAGAGAAGAAAGACAGAGACAGAGTAGAGGGACAGAGGACAGAGAGACAGAGAGACAAAAGAGACAAGAGGGTAGTTTCCAAGGGACGATTTGCTCTGACTGTTGTATTATGTCCCTCAACCATCCACATCCTTAGGGACTTGGGCCGCGAGTGCGAATATTCTGCCATCTATAATACAAAAAAAATTAAGCCATTTTTTTTTCAGGGACAAACAAAACAAGACATCGGCGCAAATGCTTTGCTGTTCGAAAGTCTTCTTTTTACATCTTAAGCTCCAAGCTTCAGAAACGAATTTCCCTATGAAATCAACATGTCATCAACATTGAACTGCGGCTAGCAAAGTAATTTATATGATCAACAGTAGAAAGCCGGTCTTAAAAGCTAGGCCTGATGTTCACTGGTTAAATCATACCTACGTGCCCGTTCCTGTAATTTTTTATTGATACTGGAACCATACACTTTACTGCCTACATTACACAAAGAAATACTCCTATGATTATTTACATTATTTGTTTCACCTTTCTTAAAAATGGTTAGAATGGATAGATCCCTGTCTCTCATTCTTTTCTGGATGCTGATACCAGAGTGCAAAGTCCAAATAATAATGGAAATAGTTTCTTGACTAAAGAATATCAGACAACGCCTCACCCAGAGTTTTTGAGACTCTGCATAAGACCCCCCCCCCCTCTGAACCAGCCACGCTGCACTTCCTAGCTCAAGCTTCTTGTAAGTCTGCTTCTTCCATTTTAAAGTGTCTTCTTTAATAGTTGTCGCACCCCATCATCCTTCTGGATATAGGTTTTTGTCACATCCATATAGATAACACTCCGCCAACCATCATCTTCAATCTCCCTCTTCTCTCCTTCCGGCTATAAGGCTTACCCTAGCTCAACTTTTCCGAACACGTTCCTAGAGAGAGCAGAGAGAGAGAGAGAGAGAGAGGGAGAAGAGAGAGAGATGAGAGAGTGTGAGAGAGTGGGGGGAGAGAGAAGGAGAGAGGGAGAGGGGGGGGAGAGGAGACAGACAGACAGAGAAGGACATGACAGCAGAAAGGCAGGAAAGAGAAGGAAAATGAAAGTGAAGAGTAGAGGGAGAAAGAAAATTAGTGTATGGAGAGAGCGAGAGAGAGAGAGAGAAAGACCGACGATGACAGGAGGACCGCGAGCGAGGAAGGGAGAGACAGAAGAGAGATAGAGTCAGAGAGAGCAGACAGACAGCGTAGAAAGACAGACAGAACATGAACAGACAGAAGACACGAGACAGAAAGAGACAGACAGAAGAGATAGACGAGGCAGAGAGAGGAGGGCAGACAGAAGATGGGTGATGAGAGAGGAATGAGAAAGACGGAGAGCGAGAACAGGAACGCGCTAGACAGATAGTTATTGGGGAGATGGAGATGAGAAGAGGGAGAGAAAGAAAAGAGATCATGAGAGGGGGGGGGGGGGGCGGAGGAATCAAGGGGTGGGGGGACCAGTACCCAAAGTAAGGGAAAAAACAGATCAGCAGTGCGCGTTATCTAAGATGAGAGAGAGGAGAGAGAGATGAGAGGAGGAGAAGAACGCAGCATGTAAGAGAGAAGAGAGGACACACTGGGCTGATGAGAGAGAGAGGAGGGGCGAAGAAGAGAGAGGGTAGAAACAGTCAAAGTACGCTAGACTCCCCCAGTACAGTGCGCGTCAAATCATAAGGATCCCTCCAGGAGAGATCTCTCTCCTGATCCCTCTGACCATAAGGCAGCAGGGAAGAAAAGAAGAGAAAAACTGGGGAGTACTCTCTCTCTACTCGAAGGCTCTACTCTCTTCTCCTTCGTCTCTCGCTCTAGTCGTCTCTCCCTCTGCTATCTCATCCTCCAAACCGACATCCCGTTGACCACAAAAAGCAAAGCCAGTTATAAACACCTTCCATAAAACAAAATGGAAAAAAAAAAATAAAGAAGAAGAAAAAACATGAAGAAAGAAAAAACCCGCAACCAAATGATCTCCAATTTTGCCATTCAGCCATACATCTTTTGGTCTTGGCAATTTATGCTGGGGTATATCTGAGCGGCACGGGTACATTCTTCTTCTTTTTCTTTTTCTGTCTCTCCGAACACTGCGTGTTCACTGGCGTCCTTTGGCGAACATGTCCTTGACAATTTGGAGGGTAGAAAGTGGAGCGAAGAAGCGTTCCGGGTAATGGCAAAAGGGAGAGAAAAAAAGGGAGGGACGGCAGGAGGAGGGGTGGGGTGTGTACAAATTGGATGAAGAAACGATGACGGATGGTGCTTAGAGGCTTAATGGACCAGTGACTTTGTTTAGTGTTTCCATTTATCACTCCTTTTGGTTGACATCCAATCTTTTGCAGCTGTTAGCAGTGAGAGTTTCACTTTTGGTGACTTTTTGCCTGAGATAGAAGATCTGCGGAGAGAGAGAGACCCCTGAGAGTAGAGAGAGATGAGAGAGAGAAGAGAGAGAGAGAGAGAGAGAAGAGCGAGAGAGAGGAGAGAGAGAGGAGAGAGAGAAGCAGAGAGAGGCTCAGATCAAAGACTATAGCTTTTTTTTTAAGACGCGGAGGGCACATGCAGAACAAAATATATAAAAATGGACCTTTTGCCTTGAAGAAGGTAAATACGTTTATTAACAATGAAGGAGCAACTGAATATCTGATGTTCCTAACGACTTTAAAAACATTGCACCAAACTGTCTGGCACTGTCTCCTCAGTAACTGGTAACAAACTTAGCCACAGATATCCAAATAACGCATGTACGTTATTCGTTTGGCATGAGCGGTGAAGACCTTCTTAGTGTAGCTTATCATGAAGGCGGGAAGGGGTGACGTTGGAGTTTGCAAAGTATAGGCCACTGCGGTCTTAGTGATCTAGTGGTAAATGAAGTTAAATCTCTTCTTCTTCTTTTTTCGTCTTCTCTTTCTTCCTTGCGCATACGCAGGCTTGGGGTGTAGTCCTGCGGACACTCCCCCATATAGACAGGCAAGGATTAATCCTATCTATCCAGCAAGGGGGGGGTGCCAGAGTTTGGTTTTGTGCATGACCGTCTTTTTTATTCCCGCCATTAAGGCAGGCATACTACTCCATCTTCGGGGAAGGTGCATGCAATGTGTTACGACGACGTCCACCCATACCGAACGGCCAAACGGCCTTCTCTTTCCGAAAGTTGGTGATGATGCATTGTGACTTGTGTGCAAGATGTTATGCATTGCTGTTCCACACCAGACCCTCGGTTTTTTAGGGTCGCTCTTCGAAGACCGGACTCTGTGTGGGAAAATGGAGTCGAGAATCAATGAAAATGTTAACTCCCCAGGGGAAACCCATCCCCCTGTACCGAAACGGCCAGCGAAGATTCGAACCCCGCAACCCTTAGATTTACGAGCCATGGCGCTCTACCAACTAGTCTATTCCGGTCGCCCTTTCAGTCTCTCTGGTGTCAGTTCCAAGCGCGTTTTAACTGGTTTAGCAGTAAGTAGTAAGTAGCCGTAGTTCCCAATAAGGCACTGGCGAATTGAGGTCAGAAAGGGACTTGAAACCTGTACAATATAAGATGAGTTTTAGGGACGACAAAGTAGGACGTATCTGTGTGTCCTGGGGGGGGGTTTTCTAAGGGGGAGAGGGAGAGTGAATCTCTTTCACAAACGATCAAAACGTCAATTCATTTTAACTCCTGAACACCGAAATTCCGTTCACAAAGCAAAAAAACCATAATGCGTGCATGTGGGTTGGTTTGTGAAGTGTAAGTTTGTGATGAGTGTGTGTAGTTGTGGTGTGTGTGTTAGATATATCTACAGTGTGGTGTGTGGTGTGTGTGGTTTGTGTGTGGTGGGTGTGTGTGTTGGCTTTGTGTAGTGTGTGTGTCGTGTGGTTTGTGTGTGTGTGTGTGTGTGTTGGTACAGGCAGAAGTTGTGCAACTGTGTGGTGAATAAAAAAAAAGATGTGAAGCGCGCGCGACGAGAAGAGTGTGTGTGCGTGCGGTTGCGTTGTGTGTGTGTGTGGTGTGGTTGGCTGTGTGTGTAGTGTGTTTGGTGTGTGGTGTGTTGTGTTTGTGTGTGTGCCGCGCAAAAAAAGAAAAAGTAGAAAAAGAACTCAACAAAAAAAGGGGGGGTTTTTGGAGGGAGAGAAGGGGGGATGAGAGTGAAAAATGAAGGGTGGGGGTTGATGAAAGGAAGAGGTAGAACGGTTAGACATGCAACAAAGGCCAGAGAGTTGGGGTAACGAAGGGTAATGACAAGACACAAACCATGATCATATAAGCCTATTGCAGCACAGGGGGGGGAGGGCGCCGGAATCCTCCCTTTAATTTTGAGCTGGGGGCGGGGTTACTTGTTAGCGGTACAAAGAAAAATTCTGAAACCTCCGACGTATGCAAAAAGGAATTCTGCTCAAGACTGGCCCTTACACCAATCACGTGGGGGGGTACCAAGAGAGAAAGCGTTCCCAGGAGGAGTGGCACGCCCCTACACCTGTTTCAGAACTAAACTCGCCTCCGTGTTTTTGTATTGAGATCGAACGTACTTTCGA
>JADBJO010008856.1:10000-12500 GCA_016801955.1 Conus betulinus
CTTGAATCCGACGCAAAAAACATCTCCTGCACAGACTTAAGCATTTGTTAAACGCATCTGTTTTTTCTCTAATCCTATGTTTGGTCGCCATCATCTTTATTTCAGCACACCAGAACTTTGTCAGATGTTTTTGTTAAACTTTGTCGGATATGTTTTCTGTTAATTAAAGGTTTTGCGGATATCTTCTTTTTTTTTTTGTTTTGTTTCTTTATTTGCTTGTTTCTAATTCGGTTTTTATAAAGGTTTTTTTTTTTTTGTTTATTTTTTTCCCCCTTTTTTCCTCTTAATTTTGTTTTGTTTCTATATTTTAACACCAATCTTGTTATTGATGCTAAAATGTGTCATCCGATGCCCTTTCAAGAATTCAAATTGCCTTCCAAGACTTCGTTTATTTCTTCGCCTTTTCATTTAACTACACGCGGTACCTTCCCTCTCTCATTTCATCTTTCCCGGCACCTCTCTCTCTCTCTCTCTCTCTCTCTCTCTCTCTCTTTCACTCTCAAAATAGCAAAAAGAGCTGTCGAAACACATCAGCTGCAAGATAATAAAAAGTTGAGAGGATTTGAGAAGAGGGAGAAATTGTCTGTCTCCGTCAAATGGTTTCGAGACAGGCATATAAAGAGAATTCAAGACTTCTGAACGTCTGTGATGAGTTTCACAATTTGAAATCCTTGTGTGGACAAGTCCGGACCGTTGATATTTATGGCTATAGCCATATCTATCTATCTATCTATCTATCTATCCCACACACACACACACACACACACACACACACACACACACACACACACACACACATTGTGTGTGTGTAGAGAGAGAGAGAGAGAGAGAGAGAGAGAGAGAGAGAGAGAGAGAGAGAGAGAGAGAGAGAGAGAGAGAGAGAGAGAGAGACTCTATATTTGTCCCCATATTTGTCCCCACAGCACTCTTGTCTCCCTCCACCCTCTTTTTTCCCATTGCTTTGTGCATCTGGCGCTTCTTACCCAGTGGATTCCTGTCTTGTCTGGTTTCTTCAGTTATCAAGTCGAAAGGCGAAAGTTCCTTCTTTTTTTTAAGCAAAATGTCTAGACGAATTTTGCGTAGAACAGATGAATCGCGTTGTTGATAATGTTGTTATTGTGATTAGCGGCGGTGGCGGCGGCGGCGGCGGCGGTGGTGGTGTGGTGATGGTGGTTTGGTGTGTTGTGTGTGTGTGTGTGTGTGTGTGTGTGTGTGTGTGTGTGTGTGTGTGTGTGTGTGTGTGTGTGTGTGTGTGTGAGAGTGAGAGAGAGAGAGAGAGAGAGAGAGAGAGATGTCCATGTATTATGGGAAAAGTATGCCGATGCAGGGTGGTCTATGCATTTGGCTTAGGCAAAATGGATTACGCGACCTTTCACATAACAAATAAATGACGCGATCTGGAGTTGGGGTCTTGATGACCTCACGCTGTGTCCCGTTAATCGCTCTTTGGCCACGTGCATCAATTATTCACCAGAGCAGGTCGCCAGCCTGTCTCCATTTCCCCTTCACCCTGTCCTCCTGACAAAAGTCTCAAAGGAACCCCAAAAAATTAAACATTTCTAGTTGTTCTCTATCTCTGTCTGTCTGTCTCTGTCTGTCTGTCTGTCTCTCTCTCTCTCTCTCTCTCTCTCTCTCTCTCTCTTATACAACAATGGAATAGATATGTTGGAGATATGTATCGTGTGGAGAAATCGCTGTGTGTGGCTGATATCGATTTATTATTATGCGGTAATATGAACGCAAGGACTTCTGATGTTTTCCAGGGATTCTACATGATTGTGGACTCCACATGAACTACATGAAGGATGTGGACAACAAAATGTAGAGGTGTTCTCAGGATGCTGTATTGAATTCTTATGGAAGAAAAAAACTACTTAACATGTGTACTGTGTTTGGTTTATGTTTGCAATGGTGAAAGTATTGTGACCTTGAAGGCCGTCATACGTATGTTTCGGATTCGGGGAATTAGAGTCAATGACTACTTTCTATCATCTGGAAACTTGTTTAATTTCTTGAATGACCGTTTAACATTAAGAGTTCTCGACAGAATCCAATCTGATCATTTACCCTTTCTATTGTCCATTCGGAGGCAAACAGAAAAAAAAAATGTATTAACAGCAGACCAAACGTAGAAAGTGCTCAATTTATAACAAAATATTGTTGGAAAGAATATATGCGGAATGTTTGACTATGTCTATGAGCTCCTATCGCGCACAGCAGAAAACTAGATATGGCAGAAGCTTTTTATATATACAGACGTGAATAAATCACTTGACACGTTTAATCATGCAGCATGGTGCGGAAATAGGGGCTTTCGAAAAAAAAAAAAAACAACAACAGAAATAGAATATGTACATTTGTTTGCATTGAAACGCTTTCTCAATGTCGATAATCAAACGCCAGATGATCTTGTTTATAGTGAACTAGGCAGAAATCCAATTTACCTCAATTCATACATGAAACGTATTCAGTATTGGCTGACACTGACCAGAAGGAATGA
>JADBJO010008856.1:20000-40000 GCA_016801955.1 Conus betulinus
GTCGTTAAAAAAAGGAAAAACAGACAGCAGACAGCACATGAAAAAACACGCACGTCGATTAGCAGGAGCAAGGAAAGAAAGCGAATGGACTTGTCGACCCGGAGACGATCAAAAGGAAGAGACTAATACTTCAAATGCAAAAGAACTGAAACAAGTATGTTTGCATACGCGCGCGCGCGCGTGCGCGCGCGCGCGCGCGCGCTCGCGCGCACCACACACACACACACACACACACACACACACACACACACCACACACACACACACACACACACACACACACGCACGCACGCACGCACGCACGCACGCACACACGTATGTGCGTGTTGTCACATTTTTCGTTGTACAGCAAATTTGACATAGTGCATATTATACAACTACATAAATCTACCTCTCTTGGAATGATATACAGAACGTTGTGTACGTGTAGAAACAACATGTTTTTCGATTCATTCCAAAAGAGGTAGATATATATGCCATCGTGCAAGTGAGTTATTCTGAGACATATCTATACGGCTGGCATATTTTTCAACTTCATATCTTCTTTACAGATATAAAGTATATATTGGAATTGAGGTTGTTTACCTTTAAACTTACATTTGTATACATGAGAATTAGCTAACAGCAGACAAAGTCAAATGTAGAGTCTGTCTTATAATGGTCATCACATCAAAATAAAACTATCTTTTCTGTAAGTGCTAAGTTTGAGTTGGTACACTTTTCGTTTACCGAATCCTGAAATGCACTCCAAAAGTTTTTTTTAACTTGATCGCTTGTCCAAAAAATCATGGCCTAACTTTCTTTTTTGTAATGACAAATGGAACATTGTCAGAGTCAGTTATGTTCATTTTCTGCAGAATTACGTTTGTTCCTGAAATTCTGTGAATCAATCTGATTTGGGACCATTTTAGTTCAACTTCTTATATGTCCAATCTTCTTGAATGCTTTGTGCCAGGACAGTTCAGTTCCAAGTCGTTCCCTCCACTTGCTACAACATTTGGGTTCAGTGTATCTTGCATCAAGACATCGTAATAATAGCTCACTCCTCCAGGAGCTGAAGAAATAGTCATAAATATTTGTTTGAATAAATGGATGTCTTCTATGTTAGTTCCAGTCCTACGTCTCTTTCATATTTCCTAACAGCGCATGTGAGCCCATGCTAAGTGACAAAATCACTCAACAAGCCATACGTTTTCAGTGAAAGTCTGGAACTTTAAACGAAAAGATGCTGTTATCCTCCACCAAATTTCCGATAAAAAGAACATTGTTTTCGGATCCAGTTTTTTTTTTTTTTTTATAATAAAACTGACTTTTTCCCAACTTTAATGTGACTGCTACAGAACACTGGTTCAGAACAAAAATCTTCAATAGCTTTGATAAGATATACAGTATATTTTTAAAATACATCTTTCCAAAATACATTTACACAATCTTGTTTCGGCAAATCAGACCTTAAGTTTTAAATTATGGCAAGATTTGGATACTGAAGATTCAAAAGTTCTTTCCATTTATGGCTACTTGATTGCATTTTACGAAACCACACGTCCATTTTAATGCATGCAAGTATTTCTTAATGTTTGGTATACCTATACCCCCGGATTTGATACTCTTTACAGATGTTTTCCTGTTTATTCTATCTTTCGTTTTATTCGATACAAATCTGTGCACTAATTTTTGAATTTCATCACAAAAAGTGTCAGATGGATTTGGTTGAAGCATCAATAAAAATACAGTTTTTGACAGCACAAGTCATGTAAGAACTGCCACTCTTCTGAGTGGTGTATTTTTTGTCTTTTTAACCATATTCTCCAAAGTAATTTAAATTTTATTTCATAGAACTTTTTTCCTCAAAATTTACGACTGCACATTAAAAAAAAATATATTTGTGAACAATGTCCGTAATATATTGAAACGTTTGGAATTCTATTCCACTTGTAAAATGTGGTAAACATTTCACCGATGAATTCTGCATACTTCCCAGCCACACTGCTTTCGTTCTTTCTGTATTTAATGTGAGCCCAGATTCTCTTCCAAATTTCTCAGTGGTACTAATTGATTCTTTAAAAGATTTTCTGTCCAATTCTAGAGTAAGCTTAGTGTCGTTTGCATACAGAGATATTCATTTTCAATGTTTCCAAATTGAATATCTTTAACGTTTTGATTTTCTTTTATCATGAGTGCTAAAACTTCTACACACATAATAAAAACAAATACTGTGATAATGGGTCACACTGTCTACAACCCCTTTCAATGGCAAACCAGCTA
This sequence comes from Conus betulinus, assembly GCA_016801955.1. NCBI lineage: Eukaryota > Metazoa > Mollusca > Gastropoda > Neogastropoda > Conidae > Conus > Conus betulinus. Next base: position 22,265 of record JADBJO010008856.1, read on the forward strand.
GTTGGCTTGCCATAACAGAAACTGTTGATTTAACATTCCTGTAGAAAGTCTAATCCACTGGCAAAAATCGAGTCAATGCCAAAAGCTTTTAAGACCTTAAACATGAACTTTCAAGTCTACACTATCGAATGTTTTTACAAAATCTAAACATGGTAGTAGCCCAGGTTTTCTAGCTTTGATAAGATAGTCCATTATGTCATAGAAAAGACGAATGTTATCTCCCAAATATCAGCTTGGTACGCAACCGCTCTAGTCATCACTGATAACTGAATTTAGAACATATTATAATCTGTTAGCAATGCAAGTAGATCTAATTTTATACACTACATTTAAAAGCGATATCGGTCTCCAGTTTTTGTTTTATTAAATTGATCTTCAGGTTTGTCCCTTTAGGTATATATTATCTTATGAGTTGCCCCCATTTTGTCAAACCCATCGTTAGGCATCTTACAACTTATGGCCCTAACTGTAACCAAAAAAGAAATTTTAAAAAACTCAACAATGAAATGGGGCTGCCATCTTTGTTTTGAAAGTTCATCATCAAAAGCTGCGCAACACATCTAAAGGGTTTGCCTGTTTCCTTCGTTTGTTTATTTGCTTGCTATGTTTTCTTCTATCAAAGATTTTTTTTTGTCTACCAATCTAAAATGCATTTTACTGACTTGAGCTTTTGTTTTCTGGTTTTTCGGGGGCTGGATGGGGGTGAAGTCGGGGATGGAAAGAGGACAATTCAGAAAAAAGGGGGGGGGGGGGGGGGGGGGGGGGAAAAGGGGAACGGGAGGAGGAGGGGGGATATCTTATTCATTTGATTTCGTCCACTGCTTCACTTCATTTCATTTTGCTCGATTTCGTATTCTATTACGTTTGTGTCTTGTGTCTTGAATATGCTAGACTGGAACTTGACTGGGAATTTGTAGACTGCCAGCTTTCTGTGGGCAGAAGAGTTTTTTTTAAACGTCAATATCTTTGGAATTTGTCACGCAAGCCGTTGTTACATTAGAAACATAACAAAAACAACAACATGTGTATGATTTTTAGAAGGGGAGTGGATGGATGAATACGGTCTTAGAAGAGTGGTGTGTGTGTGTGTGTGTGTGTGTGTGTGTGTGTGTGTGTGTGTGTGTGTGTGTGTGAACTTACAAAAAAAGAATATCTGCAAGTTCATGACACTTTTTGCTGGTACTTTAAAGAGACCTCCAGAATCACTACACTGTTTGTGCATGCCTTAAATGATCAAAAAATGTCGCACCAACTGAACATGTGTAAGGTGAAACCCAACATATGTAGGTCTAAATCCACCAATGATAATCAAAAGTTGACTAGGAACAGTTTTGTAACACGAGAAACTGGGGCGAGATTCTCATTATCTCCCCTTTCCATCTTTGAAAACGTTATCTGTGAGGGTTATCTACTCCTAGGTAAGTATCTTACATAGTTACGTTCCTTCCATTTTTGGGCAAAATGCGGCATCCTCTTGCAGACACTGAATTAATTATAAATTCAATTACAGAAAATACTTATGAGTGAAACACACACACACACACAGGAGTCGAGCACGATGAACTACAAGATATATGAATTTTAGACAGTGTCTATAATTAAAATGTGTGTAGATTTCCGCCTGCAGTCGCCTCACTTAGATCTACCAGTATGTGAGCTAACCCCACCAGCTTCTGACAGCAAAACATCCATTTCGTCAAGGAATTCCGTACAGTTTTTTTTTCTTCACCAAGCATGTGTTTATGTGATGTGATGGAGATACACGGACCGCTGATGTATATGAGCGGTAGGTTCTGCTACAAGCATAATGCGAGTCGAGCATCAACGTGTACAACACGGGTTGTCGTGTCAGTATCGAAGCCTCGTTGGTTATGACTAATGTCTGGGTGTCGCCCAAGCTGGGTCATGTTCAGCAATCTGGCAATGACGCCAGTTCCTCATCCCAATCTGTGCCATCCATGCTACAATGAACTGCTTCTGCTGAAGACAGCGTCAGCACGTACAAAGTAAAGTGAAGGTCAGAGGTGAAAAGGACCAGTTCAAATTGTGTCTGTGTTGTTCACAATCGGTGTGTGTGTGTGTGTGTGTGTGTGTGTGTGTGTGTGTGTGTGTGTGTGTGTGTGTGTGTGTGTGTGTGTGTGTGTGTGTGTGCATTTTGGGGGGGGGGGGGGGGAGGGGCGAGGGGCATGACCCTTGCAGTATCGGTACACTGTTGATTCGTCATACGTCTGCAAGCCGCCCAAGGAAGCCCAAACCACAGCACACATGTCAGAGAAGAAGCCGTAAACATGTAACAATTTTTAAAACGAAGAAAGCAGATAGAGGAAATAAGACGGATGAAGAAGAGGAGGATAAAGAGAAAAAAAGACATGTACAGACAGTAAAAAAAAAGTGCAAAGAAAAAGACAAAAAGAAGAAGGAGGAGGAGGAGGAGGAAGAGGAGGAGAGACATGGTAATTGAGGAGCTAAGGAAAGAAGAGGACGCCAGAAGAAACACAAAAACCGTCCGGCAAGGCCAACAAGGACAGTGCACTATGTGGAAAACCCACTGCAAAGAAGTCTCGCCTGGGATGATATATGGCACATGGAACCTCTTAGAGTCAGCTTCATCCTCAGATCTGTACATGACCTCCTGCCCTGAAATTCGAATCTGGTCAAATGTGGGGGAAATCAGATGATCCCACGTGTCCACTTTGTCACAGCAAACAAACAGTGGAACATGTCCTGAGTTCATGCAAAGCAGCGCTAATCCAGGGAAGGTACACATGGAGGCACAACCCAGTGCTCAAGGAGATTGAACGTGCGGTTAGTATTGCTGGAGGAAGGTCTACGCTACCAGTAGCCCCAGCAACAAAGTTCTACACGGCAGTAGGCCACAAATCATGGTCTGCAACAGCTGTGATATCAGGAGCATGGAAACAGAGTTTACAGGATGGAGCAGATGACTGAGAATGCTCAGTAGACCTTCCCGAATGGGAGAACCGTCCGGCAGTCATCAAGAAGAGTGGCGCGAGACCGGATGTTGTTCTCCCCTCACGTTCATCAAACAAATGATTCTGATAAAACTCACTGTGCCGTTCGAAAGCAGAATGGAGCAAGCACACTTCTACAAGACTGAGAAGTATGCCAGTCTAGCGAGCAGCTTGAGGGAATCTGGCTTCCAGGCCCAGATCCTCGGCATAGAAGTTGAAGCAAGGGGATTTGTAGGCTCATCAGCCTATGCCCTCATGAAACAGCTCGGGATTTCAGGTAACCAGAGGACCAGAATCCTGAAGGCAATGGCAGCAGAGACAGCCGAAAAGAGTTCCAGCTGGATCTGGTCGAGGAGGAACAAAAGTGAACTTCCTAAGGCTTAAATTTCCCTACTTAGAACAGGTGTCCCGTTCGCAGTGGGGTACGACATCCGTCTAAAGAGGGACGACTTAAGACGCCCACCCATCCGAAAGTTGCGGGTTCGAATCCCGGCTGCGCCAGGAAAAAGAAACTGGCAGTAAAAAGGCAAGTGGGATTCATGACCAGGATGTGGCCCGGCCCCCTTAGACTGTAAGGAGTTCAGGGCCGAAACACATGTCTGAGGGGATTGTTCTCTCTGAAGACCTGCCCTCTAGCTCTCCCTGGAGTTTTTTCCTACATTTCACAGTCTTATTATCATCATATTATAATCACATCATCCCTAACATCACTGTGTCATATCTTATCATCGTCATTGTAATCTTATTTCTCTATCATAATCAGCATCACAATCATCATGTTGTCATTATAATCAAACAATATGAACACATTCTCATATCATCATGTAAGTGGTGGAGGTAATGGAACAAACAAACAAACAAACAAACAAACAATACAACCCTGTTTTCTAACAACACACACCGCAATTCTTCTGTTTCCAATGAACCATGAAGAGTAACATTCTGTGATTGGTACAAGGAATGATCGGGATTCTCATTCCCCATCTGTTTCACTGGAATGATTGGTACGGAAATCATGTGGGAAGCTGTGTCAGAGGTCAACGCACCACAACTAGACCCATCAATAGGAAAGACATCGCCTTTGGAATGCAGTGGAGGCCTACAACAACGAATGGGGACGGGGCGGGCGAAGTCAAATGATTAAAGCATTTGTCTGCGGAAGGGGGTGGGGGTAAGAGGTTTTGGCAAATAAAGCCGAAAATAACTAAGAACGGCAATAGAAGCTTATTATTATTATCATCGTTTGTTTTCTTCGTCAGCGTCATGGCTCTTATCGGAGGTTTTTCCTGCCCTTAACTGTCGTGCGTGTTTACCTTGTTAGTCTGTGACCTTCTCTTTCAATGTGGAGGTTAATGGACTGCCCCTACTCCCCACCAACTTTCACTTCCATCCCCCCCCCCCCCCCCCCCCCCCCCCCCACCCCCGCCATTATCTCTCAGCTGAAGTCACTCTCCAGTGGAACATGAAGCGCTGCAACATAATTATTATGCGCAGACGCGTCGCAGAAAACGCTTTCCTTCTAGCACGTGCATAACATCCAGCATGAAGTCTGTGTGTGAATCCGTCAATGAAATGCAGATGGTCCCATAAAACAGAGTGCTGAAAACTTCCTACGAGTGTGAATAATTCCGAAAAGCTGCCAGCTGATAGTGTCGGTAGATGAATGCATGATGGGTTGTTTACGGTTCCTTTCTTCTCCTCCATTCAGTGAAAAGGAAAGGAGGGAAGGGGGAGGGACGGGGGACGAGGAGGAGGAGGAGGCAGGATGCAGAGAGGGGGGTTGGGTGGGTTGGTGGGGGAGGGAGACGAAGAAGTACTTAAAATAGTATGGTGAGATTGAACCTATACATTGTTTAAAAAGGATGTGTGTGTGTGTGTGTGTGTGTGTGTGTGTGTGTGTGTGTGTGTGTGTGTGTGTGTGTGTGTGTGTGTGTGTGTGTGTATGCGTGTGTGTGTGTGTGTGTGTGTGTGTGTGTGTGTGTGTGTGTGTGTGTGTGTGTGTGTGTGTGTGTGTGTGTGCGTGTGTGTGTGTGTGTGTGTGTGTGTGTGTGTGTGTGTGTGTGTGAGTGTGTGTGCGCGCTTGCTTGTATGTGTGTGATTGGAAGTGTGCTGTGAGTGCAGTGTGTGTGTGTGTGTGAGTGTGTGTGTTCGTGTATGCACGCATGTGTGTGTGTGTGTGTGTGTGTGTGTGTGTGTGTGTGTGTGTGTGTGTGTGTGTGTGTGTGTGTGTGTGTGTGTGTGTGTGTGTGTGTGTGTGTGTGTGTGTGTGTGTGTGTGTGTGTGTGTGTGTCGTGACTCGGACCGAAAATCAGACTTGAATAGTCCTCTCAACACCATCAAAGATGTACAGCTAGTACAGAGACAAAACGCCGGAACAAAAGTACACTGAGACAACCAGCGGCAGTGGCGAAGTGGTTTCCGTGGCGGACTCCCGACTGGGAAGGTCGTGGGTTCGAATTCCATCAATGCCATTTCTTTGCGGGATTTTTCTACCCTGACCGGCTCCTGCCCAAACTTGCGTTTGCTGCGAGCCCAGTTATGAAGACTGGGACCACACAGTCGAGTTTCATGCACTCAACGCCGCTCCGCAAATACGCAAATATTGTCAGTTGGGATGCGCAGTAGCATGTATATGCTGGATCAGGACAGGCACCACTGAACACAACCAAAATGACTCGGCAGTAATGCAGTGTCTCCTCCGGCGGGTTGCCTCTTGACACTGACTGCTGCTCCCTGTGGATTTGCCGGTGCCGGGGCTGTTGCGGGGTCGAGCTGGGCTGTGTTTGGGATGAGGACTCGGAAGCAGTGGCTTGGCCACACTGGCACTGAGATGAACAGAAAAATGAGATAAAAAAAAAAAAAAAAACAAAAAAAACAAAAAAAAAAAAAAAACAAAAAAAAAACAACCGTAGACTAGGCCTTATCAGGGTCAATGCTCGAATGATAGTATACAAAGGGCCCGCATGCAGTGTCATAGTGTTATTGTTGCTGTTCTTGGCGTTGATGTTGTTGATTACACTCATGTAATAAAGGAGCTATCTATACATGTGTGTGTGCGTGCGTGCGTGCGTGCGTGCGTGCGTGCGTGTGTGTGCGTGCGTGCGTGCGTGCGTGCGTGCGTGCGTGCGTGCGTGCGTGTGTGTGTGTGTGTGTGTGTGTGTAAGTAAAGCGCGTGAGACAGACAGACAGACAGACAGACAGAGGCAGAGAGATGCAGATGGCAGCGAATGTTCACACACACACACACACACACACACACACACACACACACGAGCGCGCGCGACACGACAGACGAGACAGACAGACAGACAGATAGACAGACAGATAGACAAGGACGGAAAGAATGAAGGAGAAAACGAACACAACGAGAGAGAAACAGATTATTGATGAAACTCGTCACACGGGGCAGGCCTGGCACAGCTGTCGTCCAGTGACACAATGACGTGCCTCACAAATCCTAGACAGAACCAGAATGTTCATTTCTGAAGTGAACGGGGGGTTAAAAAAAATTGTACGAATTCCGTGCGAAGATCCAATAAATCACCTGGATGCGCATCACCTTGAAAGTATAATCAAAACACAGATAGAATGAAAAAGAAACTAAATGAAAAAAATCATAAAACAATGCTTGACAGTCAACTGAAATTAAACGAACCTAAAACAACGTAAATTAATATGAAATGAAATCCTTTTTGAGCAGCAAGATAATTGGAAAAGAGGAAACAGGAAAATCCAAGCTGCACAGCAGATAAAAACAAACTGAAACAAAATGAAGAGTAAAAAAAAAAACTGACGTGTTTTTCTTGTTTTCGTGTGTCTAGAAGATTTTCTGTAGAGAACCATCCTTAGAATACAGCATCCCAAGATGACACGCCATTCCGAGACATTCGAGACTCTACTCTAAAAACTCCCCAGAATCCCAAAGCAAAAAAACAACAAACACACACCCCCACATATTCTACAGAACCATAGTAAAAAAAATATAAAAAAAAAAAAAAAAAAAAAAAAAAAAAAAAAAAAAAGCCAAAAAAAACATATTAAAAAAAAAAATATAAGAAACATACACTCTGACATCAGATATAAAAAAGGTGGGGGAATTTTAAAAAAATGTAAATTTTTTACACAAACAAACACAGAAAAATAAAGATGGTAAATCATATAAATGTAATGCAGCTATTCCCTGTACAATGGGGGGAATTTTAAAAAAACACAACACATACAGTGGTAGTTAGAGAAAAACGGAAGACCAACCGGAAGACCAACACAGGGGGGGACTGTTGGGCTATCGATCTTCCTGATAAGCATCACAATATCAGAGAAGTAGAAAAACTGAGATGGCAAGGTTTACATAGGCGTTAAAACGCAACAGAAGAAGGGGAAAAAAATGGAAAAAATACATGGCTTCAGGGCAAGAAGAAATTGCCAAGCTAAGTTTAGGTGACAAAAACACGGGAGTCCAATCACATTGAATATTCCTCTTATGCTGTCTGGAACTTTGAAATTTGGCTCCGGTTCCCTCCCTATCTCGCTCAGATTAGACATATCAACATACGAAAACTTTGAGAAAAGTTTGATATGAAAATCTCTCTCTCTCTCTCTCTCTCTCTCTCTCTCTCTCTCTCTCTCTCTCTCTCTCTCTGTGTCTGTCTGTCTGTCTGTCTGTCTGTCTCTCTCTCTCTCTCTCTCTCTCTCTCTCTCTCTCTCTCTCTCTCTCTCTCTCTCTCTCTCTCTCTCCATCCGTCTTTCTGTCCATCGGTCTGTCCGTCCCTCAGTCCGTGTGTGTGTGCGTGCATGTGTGTGTGCGTGTGCGTGTGTGTGTATGCGTGTGTGTGTGCGCGCGCGTGTGTGTGTGTGTGTGTGTGTACTTAAATGAGCAAAACACACACACACACACACACACACACACACACACACACACACACACGCACGTGCGCGTACGCCTACGCACGCACGCACGCATATACGCACGCACGCGCGCCCATGCGCGAGAACATTCGCCCACCAATTTACAAATCATCAAAAAAGAAACAAAACAACTATCTAACAAGAATCGGGTAAAGGTCAGAAGGGGATTGGGAGGGGGGGGGGGGGGGGGGTGTAATTCAGCAATTTTGTTTTTCAGGTACATTAATAAAATATATGGTTGAACAGAACCTCTCTCTCCCCCCCCCCCCCCCCCTCTCTCTCTCTCTGTGTGTGTGTGTGTGTGTGTGTGTGTGTGTGTGTGTGTGTGTGTGTGTGTGTGTGTGTGTGTGTGTGTCTCCCTCTCTTTCTATTTCCCTGCTTCTACCTTTCTTCGTCTCTCTCCCTCTCTGTCTCTGTGTCTGTCTCCGACTTTCTATCTACCTGTTCTGTCGGTCTGTTTGTCTTTCTGTTTATCTGTCTATCTGTCTGTCTGTCTGTCTGTCTGTCTGATTCTTTCTCTTTCTCTCTCCCTTTTTCCTCTGCATTCATGCGCTCGAGCGCCTGTATGTGTGTGTGTGGGTGCGTGCGTGCGTGCGAGTGTGTGTGTGTGTGTGTGTGTGTGTGTGTGTGTGTGTGTGTGTGTGTGTGTGTGTGTGTGTGTGTGTGTGTGTGTGCGCTGTTGATTTCACTAAACACACACACACACACACACACACACACACACACACACACACACACACACACACACACACACACACACACACATCGATTTACACACAACAAAATTGAAACAAGTCAAAGGGGAATGTTTTCAGGTAAATGAAATTGAACATGATCGTGAAACAGAATATTTTAAAGGGAAAAAAGCAGCCAGTAAATTATCTTCCAGTCAAGAGCAAACAATAAACTTGTCCCTCCCTCCCCCTGTCTCCGTCTCTCTGTCTCTGTCTCTGTCTGTCTGTCTGTCCCCCCCTCTCCCTCTCTCTCTCTCTCTCTCTCTCTCTCTCTCTCTCTCTCTCTCTCTGTCTCTCTCTGTCTGTCTCTCGGTGCGCGCGCGCACGCACTCGTGTGTGTGTGTGTGTGTGTGTGTGTGTGTGTGTGTGTGTGTGTGTGTGTGTGTGTGTGTGTGTGTGTGTGTGTGTGTGTGTGTGTGTGTGTGTGTGTGTGTATCTATCTATCTATCTATCTATCTATCTATCTATCTATCTATCTATCTATCTATCTATCTACCTAAACAAGAACGGTTTGTCTATCTGAATCAAAGAAAGCAATATCCTTAGATCGCATAAACGCGACAGGCGAGCACCATAGACTTTGAAACAAAGCACGACCAGTTCCTTCAGTGTTAGTGGTATCAGCTATCGGCCACAGGGCTTACGACCAGTTCCTTCAGTTAGTGGTATCAACGGCTGCAGGGCTTACGACAGTTCCGTCAGTGTTAGTGCTATCAGCTATGGCCACAGGGCTTACGACCAGTTCCGTCAGTGTTAGTGGTATCAGCTATGGCCACAGGGCTTACGACCAATTCCTTCAGTGTTAGTGGTATCAGCTATGGCCACAGGGCTTACGACCAGTTCCGTCAGTGTTAGTGGTATCAGCTATGGCCACAGGGCTTATGACCAATTCCTTCAGTGTTAGTGGTGTCAGCTATGGCCACAGGGCTTCACAGGCTGCCGTTGCAGATGTCTGGCGTTGAACCTATGCTGTAGACAGCCGCGGGGCCAGAGCGATGGAGGAGAGACGCCGGCGATTGACCTCTGAACCCTGGGCACCAGACTCTTCACCTGCAGCCGCTGCCACAAGACCTGGTCACACAGCTGGTCAGCCTGGACGGTGCCTGAGGCAAAAGTGGGACATCGCCCTTCGTCCTTCTTGAATTTTCCTCTGCAAAGAACTGCCGTGACAAAGAACTGCCATGACAAAGAACTGCCGTGACAAAGAACTGCCATGACAAAGAACTGCGGTGACAAAGAACTGCCGTGACAAAGAACTGCCATGACAAAGAACTGCGGTGACAAAGAACTGCCATGACAAAGAACTGTCGTGACAAAGAACTGCCGTGGCAAAGAACTGCCATGACAAAGAGCTGTCGTGACAAAGAACTGCCGTGACAAAGAACTGCCATGACGTTTCCGTCCCTGTCCGCGCGCGACTTACAGACTGACATTACGTTCAGGCCTTGGTCAGATGCCACGATTTTGCATTCTATTCTAATGTGGAAAAGCATGAGCGTTTCGTTTTCTTTCACAGGTTATGACTGGTTGTTGCAGAGAATGACATTTGCCTTGGGTGACTGCCGATCTACAGGTTGGTGTGTTGAAAGAATTTCATTTTGAACAAAAGAGGTGGACGACGGCCTCTGACGATGTGGCATGCTTCTTCATACTGGTTTATATCCCTGGTACGGTGTTGTGTGTGGAAACACAAGAGAAAAGGAGAGAGACTTACAGAGGATGAAGGCCGGACGAGAGACATTTGAACAAAAGAGGTTGACGACGGCCTCTGGGACCGATGATGCCGATGATTCTTCAGACTGGATTGAGACAGACAGAGAGAGACAGAGAGACACGTTTCTGCAGACACCTGTTAGAGAGGAGAGTTGTGTGATGGAGACAAGAAGACAGAGAGAGAGAGGGAGAGAGAGAGAGAGAGAGAGAGGAGAGAGTGAGAGGGGAGGAATATTTGGGGAGACGAGGAGAGGGACAGAGACAGACAGGAGGAGGGGAGAAGTCAGAGAGACGGACAGAGAGAGACAGAGAGAGACGAGACAGACACGAGAGAGAGACAGAGAGAGAGAGAGAGAGAGAGAGAGACAGAGAGACAGCAGAGAGAGAGACCAGAGAACAGACAGAGAGAGAGACAGACAGACAGAGACACAGAGAGAGAGACAGACAGAGACAGAGAGAGAGAGAGAGACAGACAGAGAGAGAGAGAGAGAGAGTGAGGAGAGAGAGAGAGAGAGAAGAGACAGATGGACATCAACAGACATAGGGAGAGGGAGCTAAAGAGAGACAGAGAAAGAGAGACAGGCAAAAAGAGAGACAGACAGAGAGACAGAGATAGAAGAACGGTAAGGGTAAGGTAATAATGCTTATATAGCCCAGCCGACTGCAAAGAGCCATATCAGGGTTATCGCCGCGTTGAAGTCAACTCACAAGTAGGGAGAGGAGGCCTGAACCGTCTTTAGAAATGAACAAATAACAGAGCGCCCTCCCTCCCCCAATCCTCCTCTCCTCCCTGCCTCTGTTTGATTGCAGCTGCCTGCCCCAGTGCTGTCATGAATATTTAATCACGTGATCATTGTATGCCACTTTCTGTCTGTAGCACGAACGAATCATCGTTTTTTATGTCCGCATCGGCGTGCAAGAAAGGGAGATAATTGACAGAAACTTTTTACAGAGAGAGAGAGAGAGAGAGAGAGAGAGAGAGACAGAGACAGAGAGAGAGAGAGAGGGAGGGAGGGCGGGAGGGAGGGAGGGGGATGTTACAGCATTGTTTATACGGCACAGAACAGCAAGCAACTGAATCCTCCAAATACAGCTAAGAACCATGACAAAAGTTTTTAATGTTGTCGGTCGTGTAGAAGATTTACAAATCCGTTTGAAAAGGGGGCAAAAAAAAGCAAACATTTTTTTGTCATGACTGCGATTGTCATGACTGCGACACACACACACACACACACACACACACACACACACACACACACACACACACACACACACACACACACATCAAATCAAACCATGTTGTTCAGAACACAGCGGCCATGGAAGCCGCACCATTACTGCATGGAAAGTGAAAAATAGAACTATGTCCTCTCATTGCACTCCATCACACTCGCACACGCAAAACAGAAGAGTTGGCGTGGATGGGAGAGGGGGCCGGGGGTGGGAGGGGGAGGAAGAAGAGAATGAGGTAGAAGAAATTACTTGTGACCCTCTTTGTATCAAACGTGAAAACACTCAGATCAGCAAGTGAATGCTCACGTGTTGAAAAAAAAAAAAAAAAAAAAGACACAGACAATGAATGGTGAGAATGAGTCAGTCTCAGGAAAAAAAAAAAAAAAATAACAGTGGGAAAAAATAGAAGGACGGAGGCCCTACTGTGAAAGAAAAAAAAAAAAAAAGACAAAGAAAAGAAATGAAAACAATAAGAAAAAGACAGGTCGGGGAAAAAAAACTGGAGGCTGGAGAACCACAAAAAAAAAACAACAACAACAACAACAACAAAAAGAACTTGTGGCATTATCAGCATCACAAACAGGATTACTGGAATACATACTAAAGCATGGTTCACTGTGATATCTGCATTCAGGAGCGTCGAATATAAAACGTATAGGTCTTCAAGTCAGGTGACTTTTTTAAATTTCTGATTTAGTGCAGCCATAATTAAGTAAACATCTCTGCTTCAAATCAGCTGGTCCTGGTCAAAGTTTCAGTTTCAATTTCATCAAGGAGGCGTCACTGTGTGCGGACTAGTCCATATACGCTACACCACATCCGCTAAGTTTTGAGACCACATTACGCATGATTTGAAGCTGATGGATAAATGAATTAACAACTAAGATGAGACAATAGAAGAAGAGGGTCTCGTGGCTACGACTCAGCGGATGTCTGACCTACGCATTAGCCCGACGCGCTGGTCAGACCTTGAGTACCTACCTACCATGTTTTTTTGTTTGTTGTTGTTGTTTGTTTTTTATGTGTAGTGAATGTTAAAATTTGGTGCATCGACCGGGAACCGAACCCGGGTCACCCGCGTGGCAGGCGAGTATTCTACCACTAGACGACCGATTCTGCTCAGGAACACTAAGCCTGGTCGAAAGCAAAAAGCGACCGAGCCTATCTTCAGGGGTAGAGTTGCAACATGAACACTTCTCATGACGAACATCTAGTACATCTAGTTTCGCGGTTGTGAGATTTTGCCGCTCCAAACCTGAATCGTATGTTGGCGCATTTACATCAAAGTATTTTTTCCCGTTTCATAATTGTTCAGTTTTGCATAAACTCTAGCGTGGTTGGGACGTGTTTTCTTTCCCTAGACACTGTTGCACGAAACAACCATTGTTTGATCAAAGTGACTGGATCTTTTCAACGGCACAGCAAAGAAAGAAAAGAGCAGAAAAGAACATGAAAGAAAAACAGAACAGAAGCCGTACAGTGAGGAGTAGTATTGATGTTCGATTTCTGCTCTCAGATTACTAGATCTTGTCAACTGTCTATCAAAAATAAAAGATAGCTACGACAGTCCGACTTAATTTTGACCAAAGTGATGAGAGAATTTGAAAATTTGTTTCCTTGTAGATGAAGGATGGCTTTTTTCCCAGTACAAATCGCTCACACACACACACACACACACACACACACACACACACACACGCACACACACATACATACATACATACACACACACGCGCGCACACGCGCGCGCACGTGCTCACATGTGCACACAAACGCATATGCATAGAAGCATACTAGCGTCATAAACCGATAATAGCTATTTTTGCAGGCAAACGGTTATGATCCTCAAGGAACACACGGGGGTGACGCTGTTAGCCCTGAGGTCCACAACTAGGACAACAGCTGTTTTTCCCCGATTTTCCCGCGATCACCAGTGATCTCCCCATCTTCTCTATGCAAACACCTAGTACTGGCCTTATCCCTTGGCGTCACAACTGTTTCTCTGTTCTCCATGGGGAAAAAACGGTCATTTTCCTCAAGGGAATCTACGAAAAAAAAAGGAAACCAGTTACGTCCTTCGGGATCACAACCATTGTTCATTTTATCCCGACCCCCAAATTGCACTGGTCATGATGAGACAAAGAGCGATCGTAGCTCTATTTTCCGTTAACGATGTTTCCCTCGCGATGATAAAGTCCTATTGTTTTTGTTTTTGTTTTTATTTGATTTTATGATTTTGTGTGTGTGTGCGGCAAAATAAGAGAACGGTTAGTGGCCAAAGTGAAAGATTAGAGAACATAATTACAATCTTCTCAGATTATCATGCTCAGTGGAACATGGAAAATACTTGCGATCCCAAGGAACATGCTTGTGATCCTCAGGATAATAAGTGTTTTCCTTCTCTTCGCTCTTTTCCTCAAGGATCATGGCCATTTTGTTGAGGAAAACCGCTGTTATCGCCTTTCCACGCCATTATTCTCCATACATGCTGACACACACAGGCGCGCTTCCTGGAGTATTCTGGTTCAAACTGAACGTCTGTTGAAAAACAGAGTCTCTTTTTACATTATTCACGAAGCTCCGGAGACAACCCAGACGTAAAACACACTGCTGCATTGAAAGAATCAGGGGTATCCCTGTGAATTATTAACTCAGCTTTTTCAGCTTTTCAATCTACGTCCTGTGTTGTTCATTGAAAAACGTGACTTCCATCTTCACGCTATCATTTTTTTTTTTTCTATGAAAATGGTTGTTGCAGGTGTAAGCATTCTGTTTCTCTCATTCCGCTCTTTCTTGTATGAAGCTTTGTGAAAATTTCTCTTTTTTTTCAATACTTCTTTCCTTTTTGTGAGTGTACAATGTTTGAAGCTATTACTGTTTAAACGGAAATGTCAGCCCAAAGCCTTGAACTCAAATCTAAATTCGGCTTTTTCTTTTATGCTAGCTCCTATTTTCCCCTCCCTATCGAGAAGAATCTTTTCTTTCAGTGACGCGGGTTATGAGATCAAGCATATCAGTTACAAGGAGTAACTCTTCTTGCCCCATGAAATTACATAAACACATAGGGCATCAAGCGTCACTTGGGTGCAACAAGAAAGGAGAATAAATCATCTTTACATAGAGAGCTTATGTGAACAGTATAAGAAGTTTTTTTAATTGTTTGTTTTTCTTCATATAAATGTGATAGCTCACCCGCTAAACGCCTTATAAAAAAAAAAAAAGAAACAACAACCACAACAAAACCTTACCCAACAGTATTTCATTTTGACTTGACAAACAAAAGAAGAAAACTTGAATTTCTATAGAACTGATCGTCATGAGTCCATAAAAGCATGGCAAGAAAAGAAAATGAGCTGTTCATCTTTTTTTGTGTGTGCATTCTTACATGATGGAAAAAGCATGTTGACACTTTCTTGTAACTTCTGCATACTGATAAGCATGTAGCGAGGGATCCAAAAATCTCATCAGTTAAGCACGTTTCGTCAGGTGCAAACAACATGATGTTCTCAGTGACTCAGGTATTAGCTGTC
This sequence comes from Conus betulinus, assembly GCA_016801955.1. NCBI lineage: Eukaryota > Metazoa > Mollusca > Gastropoda > Neogastropoda > Conidae > Conus > Conus betulinus. The sequence goes on from JADBJO010008856.1 coordinate 37,352, forward strand.
ATCTGATGTTTTTCTTTGCATTAGAATTAGTTCATCAAATCGCTTCTCCAAAGCATTGCTCCGTTTTACACTAACGCGGTGAACATAAAAATGAGCCTATGAAATCACCCAGTGTCAACTGTACATTTTTTTTTCAGCGACTACAAGCATCAGAAGAACGACGAATGTTGTGCAGACCTTTAAAGCCATCCCCTGGATGAAGATGTCACCGATCTGCGGCTGCAACATTTAGCAATATCTTCACTAAGACAAGACGAACATTTTCTAGTGTCTCCACTGTTTTCATTCCCTTTCTATAGAAAAAAAAAAAATCAACATATTTTCATGCCAACTAAGATTTTACGGAAGAAAGATTTTTTAATGAAATTTCCGTGTTTTGTTTTAGGTGTATTCCAAACGGTTGTATGGATAACTATCTTTTAATGACTAGTGAGTTGACTTCAACGCGGTGACAGCCCTGATATGCCCTTTGCGGTCGGCTGGGCTACAAGCAACATTACCTTACCTAACTTTTCTGCCTAATCTTCTGTGCCACTCCAGTGGCAATACTCCCAAGCCACTCGTTCAGGCTCTCCGTCCACACAGTCGCAGGTCGCTGCGCTAGCGCCAGTGAGAGAATCCTCTTCCCGAGGGCATCACCACGTCCATCCAACGACAGTTCGCATGAGCCTGCCGATACCGGCGGTCTAGGCACGATCTGACCAAGGCACACACATGGAAAGGACATCCATACTGCGGTCACCATGACAGCAGGGCTTGCAAGGCCACAGATTTTGATTTTTTTTTTTTAAACCCTGGTCGGTGAGATCTTTTTCTTCTTCTTCTTCTTCTTCTTCTTCTGCGTACGCAGGCTGATACTCCTGCGGACACTCCCTGTATAGACAGGCAAGGATTAATCCCATCTGCTCAACAAAGGGAGTGGAGTTTTGTGTGCATGACCGTTTTTCATTCCGCCATTAAGGCAGCCATACTCCATCTTCGGGGAGGGTGCATGTCATGTGTAACGTGTCATCCATACAACGGCCAAACTGGCCTTCTCTTCCGAAAATTGGTGATGGGATTCTACGTGTGTACAACATGTTATGCGTGCGTTCACACACGGAACCTCGGTTTATAGTCTCATTTGAAGGACTGTATGGGAAATGGAGTCAGAACCAAAGTTAACTCCGAGGGGGAAAATCCCTTTGTACCGAAACGACCCGTCGGAGATTCGAACCCGCAACCCTTGGATTACGAGTCCGGCGCTCTACCAACTGAACTATTTCGGCCCCTCGGTGAGGATCAAAAATTAATGATGAAGATGGCGCTATGGAGTACCATTCTTGTCTGAGATGCATGACAGGGTTGAAGTCTGGATTTATTTCCGTAATACATCCCGGTGTCTAACAGGCCCGGGACACACAGACACCTGAGTACTAGTAAGAAAAATTGAGCTAACACTCTCAGAGACACATCCATTGAGTGGATTTATTTCCATGATATATGTCGGTGTCTACCCTACCCTAGACATACAGACACCTTCAGCGTTGATCAGAAAAAACTGAGCCAACACTGTCAGAGACGCATCCACTGAGTGGATTTATTTCCATGACATTTGTCGGTGTCTACCCTACCCTTGACATACAGAGTCTTTCAGCGTTAGTCAGAAAAAACTGAGCCAACACTCTCATAGGCACATCCATAAAGTGGGATACACTCTAATGTATAGTTCTAGTCTTCACAATTGATCCCACAGCAAACTGAACTCTAGGTAGGGGTTGACCTAGGGCCAAACATTCTTACAAGTATGAATTAATTGCTCTGATGGGCTTCGAACCCACGACCTCCCAGTCCGGAATCTGCGACGCTAACCACTACACCCACGGCGGCTGGCTCACTCACATTTGCTGGTTTTTTTGTTTTTGTTGTTTTGTGTGTGTGTGTGTGTGTGTGTGTGTGTGTGTGTGTGTGTGTGTGTGTGTGTGTGTGTGTGTGTGTTTACTGGAAACAGTCATCTTAAATGATATTATATGCAACTGTTGTAACAAATATTAAATTACTTTCTGTCAAGATCAGAACACTCATTGTCGTTTCTGGCAGGCAGAGATAGGGATTTCAAGAAAAAAAAAATCACTAAATGGAAAATACGATTAAGCACACATAGATATATAACGAAGACAGTCTGAGTTTATCATCGTGGTCAATGAGTCAAGTGAAGTACCACTAAAGCCACAAAACATACAGTCTTCCTTGTTTTGACAATAAAAGGTCTTCACACACACACACACACACACACACACACACACACACACACACACACACACACACACACACAGAGGAACGCACCGTAAATGCTATTAAAAATGGTCGTTTTCCACGGGAAAATCCGATTTTCATAGTCCACCCCCATAACCTCTTCTGTGGAGAGGTGTAACGTCATATTCTGTTTTAGATATTTGTTTGTCAATCTTCAGCCTTAGCATGACCCTGAATTAAAAAAAAAAAAAAAAAGTATCTCCTCACCTGTCACCATCAACTTGACGTTCTCTAACGACCCAGGGACTTGTCTCTTGATGACTGAAGCGCAGACAACTCGGCAAAATCCAATTCGGGGGAGGGGGGGGGGGGTCTTCAGCGAGAGATAATCAGGGGAGACAACCCAAACGCAGA
>JADBJO010008856.1:62500-77500 GCA_016801955.1 Conus betulinus
AAATTCTTATCTATCAATTGATGCACATACAACAACTTTAAGTGCCTAACTAGCTTTCCGTGATAATTTTTACTCTTAACTACATCCTCTCTCCCTCCCCTTCCTGTCTCTCTCTTTCTCTCTCTCTCTCTGTCTCTCTCTCCCCAAAAAAACCTAAAACAAAACAAAAAAAAAAAAAAAACCAAAACAGCATTTGGAACGCTTCAGCAGAAATATAATAAAAGCTTGTGAGGATTCAAGGGGGAAAAAAATGGACCGTCAAACGAAAATGAACCATCTTTTCAGTCTGTAATCAGATCATGAAATGGACATTTTCGTCAAGACGGATCCAGACTATCCAGGCAAAATGACAAGATCTGGACTTCAGGCCGTGATGGCCTTGTGCCATGTTTTGCTAATCGTTCTTTGGCCATGTTGATCTTTGTCGTTCATGAATGCACTGTCACTAACTTGTCCATGGCACCCTTTTTCTCTTAGGATTGGACTCAAAAGAGCCAGACCGCATTAAAAACAGTTTGCATTTTGCTCGCTCTCTCTCTCTCTCTCACCCTCTCTCTCTCTCACCCCCTCCCACCCTCTCTCTCTCTCACCCCCCCCCCCCCCCCCCTCTCTCTCTCTCTCTCTCTCTCTCTCTCTCTCTCTCTGACTTTGATTTCTGAAGCGCACAACAGGCAAAATCCTTCAGGGGAATGGGACAGCATCAGGCCCTAGTCATGTCATGTCAGTGTGTCAGTCCTGAATTCCTCACACACTCCATTCGGACCAGGCAGCAGCATCCAAGTTATGATTGCTGAATGCCCTCTTGCTTTCACAGCTTTTTGTTTTCGTTGAGGAGGAGAGCGGGGTGTGTGTGTGTGTGTGTGTATGGGGGTTGGGGGTGGGGGAGGGGGGAGGGGGGGAGAGGGGGGGCGGAAGTGTGGAGTGAAGGGGGATGCTGTTTGGATTCGAACCTTCGCTCACTCTCTACTCTGTCTGTCTGTCGGTCTGTCTGTCTGCCTCTGTCTCTGTCTGTTTGTCTGTCTCTCTCTCTCTCTCTCTCTCTCTCTCTCTCTCTCTCTCTCTCTCTCTCTCTCTTCCACAACAACAAAACAGCATTTGGAGCGCTTGAGCAGAAATATAATACAAGCTCAAAGGAATTCAAGGAAAGAGATGGACCGTCAAACGAGCGAGAACCATCTTTTCGCTCTGTTATCAGATTATGCAATGGACATTTTCGTCAAGACGGATCCAGACTGTCCAAGCGAAAATGCATTCAGCGAAATTAACTATCAAAAATAATGACGTGATCTGGACTTCAGGCCGTGATGACTGTGTGTCATGTTTCGTTCTTTGCAAAGGACTCCAAAGAGCCACACCGCATTAAAAACAATTAGTATTTCTGTCTGTCTGTCTGTCGTCTGTCTGTCTGTCTCTCTCTCTCTCTCTCTCTCTCTCTCTCTCTCTCTCTCTCTCTGTATGTCTGTTTGTCTGTATGTCCAGTCTGTTGTCTGTCTCTGTCTTTGTCTCTGTCTGTCTGTCTGGTCTCTCCTCGTATTAAAGATCGATCAATCAGTCTCTCTCTCTCTCTCTCTCTCTCTCTCTCTCTCTCTCTCTCTTCTCTCTCTCTCTCTCTCTCTCCTGATTTTGTTTCTACCCTCTCCTGTTTGTTTCCACCCTGACACGGGCATGTGATCCAGTTCATTAAACATCTGTCATGTTTCTCTCTCCTTCTCTGTCTGTCTGTCTGTCTGTCTGTCTCTCTCTCTTTGTCCTCTGTCTCTCTGTGTCTCTCTCTCTCTCTCTCTCTCTCTCTCTGCCAGTCTCTCTTCTTTTCTGTCTGTTTGTCTGCCTGTCTTTGTCTCTCTCTGTCTCTCTCTTTATCTATCTCTCTATCTCTCTTCTGTCTGTCTGTCTATCTATCTATCTGTCTGTGTCTGTCTGTCTGTCTCCTCTCTCTCTCTCTCTCTCTCCTCTCTCTCTCTCTCTCTCTCTCTCTCTCTCTCGAGCGAACGCGCGCTTCCACAATAGCGAAACTGCATTTGGAAGGCTTTCGCAGACATATAATAAAAACTCCAGAGGATTGAAGGAGGAAACAATGGACCGTCAATCGAGCGCGAACCATCAATTCACTCTCTGTTATCAGATTATGAAACGGGGGGGACATTTTCGTCAAGGACGGATCCACACTGTCTAGGCAAAACGTATTAAACGAAATTAACTATAAAAAATAATGACAAGATCTGGACTCCAGGCCGGGAGGACCTTGTACCATGTTTTGCTGACCGTTCTTTGGCCATGTTGATTTTTTTTTTTTTTTGGTCCATGAATGCACTGTCTGTAGCTTGTTCAGTGGGCCCTCTGCTCCAAAGAGCCACAGCGCATTAAAAGCAATTCATATTCGCTCTGTCTCTGTCTCAGTCTCTCGTCTGCGTCTGTCTGTCTGTCAGTCAGTCTGTCTGTCTCTTTTCTCTCTCTCTGTCTCTGTCTGTCTGTGTTCTGTCTGTCTGTCTGTCTCTCTCACTCTCGCTCTATGTCTCTCTGTCTGTCTATTTCTGTCGGACTGTCTCTCTCTCTCTCTCTCTCTACTCTCTCTCTCTCTCTCTCACTCTCTCTATCTCTCTCTCCTCTCGCTCTATCACGCTCTGTCTCTCTCTCTCTCCCTCCTCTCTCTCTCTCTCTGCTCTCTCTCTCTCAAAATGTCTCCTCCTCCATCTATCTGTCTCTGTCTATATGCGTGGTGTCTATACATGGCAGCGTGTGCTTACGAGCACTCGAAAAGTGTGTGTGTATACATGTGTGTGTGAGCAACTCGCAAGTGGTGTGTGTGTGTGTGTGTGTGTGTGTGTGTGTGTGTGTGGTGTGTGTGTGAGCGTGCGTGAGTGCGTGCGTGCGTGCGTGCGTGCGTGCGTGTGTGCGTGCGTGCGTGGTGTGTGTGTGTGTGTGTGTGTGTTGTGTGTGTTGACAATTTTGACTTGTCACAGTCGCGCGCGCGCGCTCACACACACAAACAACACGCGCGCGTGTGTGTGTGGTGTGCATGTGTGCGCGAGTTTATGTACGTGTGTTTGAGTGTGTGCGTATGCGTGTATATGTGTGTGTGCGCGCAAGTGTGATATGTGTGTGTGTGTGTGTGTGTGTGTGTGTGTGTTGTGTGCACGTGCATGTGTTGCGAGTGTGTTGTGCGTGTGCGTGTGCGTGCGCCTGTGCGTGTATGTGTGTGTGTGTGTGTGTGTGTTGGTGTGTGCTTGTGTGTGTGTTGGTGTGTGTGTGTGTTGTGTGCGCGCGCGCGCGTGCGCGCGCGCGCGCCTACACGCACGAACCCATAATACACATAGACATGTACTACTCGCCATCCTACCAGCTCGTGCATCTGCCAGCCTGCTAACGCTTTCAATATAAGCCCATCCCGTTGCACACAATGAAGGAAACGGACACAAAATGCAGAAAGCACACAAACCCAACCCTTCCCTGATCGCTCTGCCATTCCGTTCTCTCCAACCCTTCACAGCCTGGGTCAAACGCCGACAGAGGAAGAGCAGCAACCTTCAGACAGGAGGGTGAGAAGGTGGATGGGCTGGGGGTGGGGGGTGGAGGTGGGTGGTGGGGGGTGGCAGGGTGAGGCTGGGGGGTGAGGGTGGGGGTGGGGGGGGGGGGAGGCAGAGGAGGAGACCTGGAAGTAAATGTGGGACAGGACAGGTAGGGATGAAGATGTGTGGCTGGAGGGGAGGAGAAAAAACAAAAAAAAAAAAAGAAAAAAATAAAAAACGGAGGGGAGGAGATTTGGAACGGTGGGGGGGGGTGTGGGGTGGAGGGGTGGGGTGGGGGGGGTAGGAGATGGAAATATATAGGGGAGGTCAACATTCACACGCTGTTGACTCGGGTCGTCAAAGGAGGCTTTGGTGCCACACTGGCTCCTGGCGTATGCTATGTGGAGTTAAATGCTTTTGGGAAGCTGCTTCTTGTATTAATGCTTTGGGAGAGCCCCACCTTGTAGCGCTCTCTCTCTCTCACTATCTCCCTCTAGCCTACCATCTCTGTCTCTCCATCCCTCTCTGTTTCTCTGGGTGGTCCTCTCTCTCTCTCTGTTGCTGTTGTTGTGTGTGTGTGTTTGTGTGTGGTGTGTGTGTCTGTGGTGATATGGAAACTAATGGAGGGATTCACTCAAAGATGGTCTCCCAGGCGTTTGTAACACTAAACCTGTCAAATATGAAGGCCACTTCAAAAAGCTTGTAGCCCTAGGCCATTTGTCATTGAGGCAATCTCCTTACCCCGTGGGTCTCTGGTTGGCACGCTGAACACCTGGACAAGCAACCACTTTAGGCGGGATCGTTTGATGGGTTTATGATAACTCTACATTTGAACGGCACCGCACAGCTGACACATCCACAGGCCAGTTGCCTTAGAAAGATTTAGTCCCTGGGTGCTAAACAGTTTATTTAATGTACATCCCCCAGCTTAGCTAAGCTAAGCCAGCTTTCAAACACCCTCAACACACCAGACAAACACACACACACACCACACACACACACACACACACACACACACACCACATACACACACACACAACACACGCGCATGTCAGCGCACAAGCAAAGCTCAGCAGAGCAGAAGAAACACACGAAATGTACGCATGCGTCAAAACAAGTACAAAAACGGTTTGGACCCCGCATTCGGACACAGAACACAAATATTTTGCGTGACCAATAAAAAAAAGGTTAAAAAACACATTGTGTGCCTGTTGTGTTGGTGTTGAAGTTTGTAAAATGCGTGTGTGTTGTGTGTGTGTGTGTGTTGTGTAGGTGTGTGTGTGTGTGTGTGTGTGTGTTGGGGTGTTGTGTGTGTGTGTGTTGTGGGTGTGTGTGTGTGAGAGGGGAGAGGGAGAGAGAAGGAGAGAGGAGAGGAGAGAGTGTGTTGTGTGTGTGGGTGTGTGTGTGTGTGTGTGTTGTGTGTGTGTGTGCGCGTGCGTGCGCGATTGTGTGTATGTATGTGTGTGTTTTTCTGTGTTTATGTATGTGTATGTGTGTGTGTGTGTGTGGGTGTGTGTGTGTGTGGGTGTGTGTGTGTGTGTGTGTATGGAGAGAGAGAGATGAGAGAGAGAGAGAGAGAGAGAGAGAGAGAGAGAAGGAGCTGAGAGAGAGAGAGAGAGGATGAGCATATGCTTCATGTTTCTCCCCTCTCTCCTTGTATCAAAAACGTAACCTCTGCCTTTTTTTCCCCTTTGTTTGTGAAAAGACAGGTTTTAGTTACCGCCAAGGGACACAGGCAAACAAGAGTACAGGGACTCTTTGATTTTTTGTTGATTGTTGTGTTGTTGTTTGTTTACTTTGATGTATCCCAAGTGACATATTTTGATGAGCTTTCTCGTTAATCTGATTTTGGCTTGAAAATTCACGCCTCTCATTTAGAGCCCTCATCCGTTTCTTCTTCTTTGGACCTGTATGTTTTCTTGTACCCACGTGCACTGGGCCAGTCTGTCAGGCCCCCATCACACACGCACACGTTCGGCCAATGTTCACCGCCCCCCCCCCCCCCCTCCCCCTCCACGTGATGGAATGCTGGTGCAGGCGGACGAGGTGTGTGACTTTGCTCACAGATCTGCGAGGTTCACCTGTGTTCACCGTGTCACGTTTTTTTTTCGTTCTGTGTGTGGTTTGTACTTGAAGGTACTTTGTGTCGTTCGAATTTCTTCTAATCGAAAAGCGTCGGCGAAAACCCGCGCCGTTTTTGCCAAGATATATGGTCTCTGCTCGGTCTGTCCTGCCTGTCTGTCTGTCCTGTGCATGTCTATCTATCGATTGTTCTGTCTGTCTGTCTGTCTGTCGTGGGTCGGTCGGTCGATCTATCTATCTACCTATCTATCTATCTATCTATCTAACTGTGATATCTATCTATCTATCTATCTATCTATCTTCCAAAAAAATGTCTATCTTATCGATGCATAACTTGAACTGCCTACCTAGCCTTCGCTGATGTTTTTCACACTTCCTCTTGCCCACATCCTCTCCCTTGCAGGCCTCCCCTACCTGCGCTCTCGCTCTCTCTCTCCTCTCTTATCTCTCTCTCTCTCTCTCTCTCTCTCTCTCTCTTGCTGCACCAAAAAAAAAAAAAAAAAAAAAAAAAAACAAAAAAAAACTTGCAAGGTTGTCCCTCTCTGCATTGACCCTGTGTTGGTGTGTGTGTGTGGTTGTGGTGTGTGTGTGTGTGTGTGTGGGTGTGTGTGTGTGTTGGTGTGTATGTGTGTGTCTCCCTGCCTGCCTTGTCTATTTGTCTGTCTGTCCTCGCTCTCTGCATGTCTTGTCTCTCTATCTGTCTGTCTCTCTCTCTCTGTGCTTATCTGTCTGTTGTCTGTCTGTGCTGTCTGTCTGTCTATTCTGTCTCTCTTTCCTCTCATCTCAACCTCTAGGGTGTTCCAAATGCCAAAAGCAAACAAAACGCATTTGGAAGCTTCCGCAGAAATTATAACAAAAACTCCAAAGGAATTCAAGGAAAGAGTTGGACTGTCCAACAAATGCGAACAATCTTTTCACTTTGTAATCAGATCGGGGAAATGGACACATTTTCGACAAGACAGGTCCAGGACTGCCCAGGCAAAACGTATTAAACGAAACGATTAAAATTAACTATAAAAAAAAAAAAATATAATATGGAGAAGAATCTGGACTTCAGGCCCGTTGTCCCCCCGCATTTCCGTGATGAACCTGTTTTTGTGCCATGTTTACTGCTAATCGTTCTTTGGCCATGTTGATCTTTTTTTGTTCATGAATGCGCCGTCGCTAACCTGTTCTACTGCGCTCTGTGCTCTCACGAATGGGCTTCCCAAAGAGCCAAATCGCATTAAAATAATTCTGTTTGATCTCTCTCTTCTCTCTCTATCTCTCTCTCTCTCTCTCTCTCGTGCGTGTGCGTGCGTGCGTGCGTGCGTGCGTTGCGTGCCGTGCGTGCGTGTGGCAGTGCGTGCGTGCGTGTGTGTGTGTGTGTGTGTGTGTGTGTGCATGAGTCTGGCTGGGCAGTCTGGCTACCTGTCTCGTCTGTCTCTCTCCCTCTCTCCCTCCCTCTTCCCCCCTCTCCCCTCTCTCTCTCTGCAACTGTCTCTTTTCTGTCTGTCTGTCTGTCTGTCTGTCTCCCTCCCTCTCGCTATCTCTTTCTCCTTCATTCTCTCTCTCTCTCTCTCTTCTCTCTCTCTCTCTCTCTCTCTCTCTCCCCCTGTCATTGCTTTGCATATTTCTCTCTGTCCGTTCTGTCTGTCTGTCTGTCTGCCTGTCTCTCTCTCTCTCTCTCTTCTCCCTCCCCTCCACCCCCCCACCCCCCCCCAACCCCCCCCCCTCTCTCTCTCTCTCTCTCTGACTTTGATTTCTAAAGCTCACGGCGCAGCAGGCAGGCAAAAAACCTTGCGGAGGAAGGGGACAGCATCAGGTCTTCAGTGTGCAGAAGCCCCAGTCACATCAGTGTGTCAGTCCTGAATTCCTCACACTCCAGTGGGACTGGGCCACGTCCAGGTCTTGAGACTGGAATGCCCTCTGGCTAGCATAGATTTGTTGTTGTTGTTGTTGTTGTTGTTGTTGTGTGTTGTTGTGGTTGTGGGGGGTGCGGCTGGGGGTGGGGTGGGGGGTGCGGAGGGGTGCCGAGAGATGGAGAGGAGGGGGATGTTGTTTGGATTCGAGCTTTCACTCACTCTCTCTTCTCTGTCTGTCTGTCTGTCTGTTTGTCTGTCTATTTGTCTGTCTTTCTCTCAGTCTCTGTGTGTGTGTGTGTGTGTGTGTGTGTGTGTGTGTGTGTGTGTGTGTGTGTGTGTGTGTGTGTGTTTCTGGCTGGCTGGCTGGCTACCTGTCGTCTGTCTCCCTCCCTCCCCCTCCTCTCTCTCTCTCTCTCTCTCTCTCTCTCTCTCTCTCTCTTCCTTCTCTCTCTCTCTGCCTCTCCTCTGTCTGTCTGTCTGTCTCCCCCTCCCTCGCTCTCTCTCTTCTCTCTCTCTTCCTGTCATTGTTTCTCTCTCTCTCTCTCTAGCTTCTCTCTCTCTCTCTCTCTCTCTCTCTCTCTCTCTCTCTCTCCCCTAGCTCTCTCTGTGTCTGTCTGTCTGTATCTCGTTCTCTCTCTCTTTGTCTGTCTGTCTCTCTTTCTCTCTCTCTTTCTCTCTCTCTAAAAACTCTTTCTCTCTCCCACACTCCAACCCCCCCCCTCTCTCTCTCTCTCTCTCTGACCTTGAGTTCCAACGCACAACAGCACAGCAGGCAAAAAAAAAACCTTGGATATAATAGGACAGCATCCAGTCTTCAGAGCAGAAGCCCCTAGTTATGTCAGTGTGTCAGTGCTGAAGTCCCCACATTCCAGTGGGACTGGACCACGTCCATGGGACAGCACCAGACCTTCAGGCCAGAAGCCCTTCAGGGCGGCAGCGGGGAGATGGAGTGGAGGGGGAATATTGTTTGGGTTCAAAACCTTCACTCACTCTCTCCTCTGTCTCTCTGTCTGTCTCTCTGTCTGCTTGTCTGTCTGCCTGCCTGCCTGCCTGCCTGTCTGTCTGTCTGCCTGTCTGTCTGTCTGTCAGTCAATCAGTCAGTCTGTTCTGTCTCTGTATTTGTCTGATTTGCCTCTCTCTCTCTCTCTCTCTCTCTCTCTCTCTCCTCTCTCTCTCTCTGTTTGTCTGATTGTCTGTCTGTCTGTCTGTCTGTCTCCTTGACTGTCTGTGTCTGTCTATGTTTGTCACCCTGTCTGTCCGTCTCTCTGTGTCTCTGCCTGCCTGCCCTGCCTGCCTGCATGCCTGCCTGCCTGCCTGCTCTCTCTCTCTCTCTCTCTCCTCTCTCTCTCTCTCTCTCTCTCTCTCCATTGTAACCGGGCAGCATACAGGTCAGGATTCCTGAATGTCTCCTGTTATCATATTTTTTTTTTGTAAAAGGAGGAGGGGGGGGGGGGGGGGGCGGGCGCGGGGAGGGTGGGAGGGGAGGAGGGAGGGAGGAAACGGGTCCGATGCATGGATTCGAACCTTCCCTTCCACCTAAACGGTGGCACAAAACAACAGCAAATGAACACATTGCCCTAACCCCCCCCCCCCCCCCCACACACACACACACACACACACACTCACCTACTGATCACAATGTTTTGTGCACTTTGACCTGCAATGCGTAACTGAAGGTCGGGGCGGCGCTCGGAAAAACGCGTGGAAGACAGGAGAAGGACTGGGGGATGGTATTAGTCGTTGGTGGGGTTGGGGTAGGCATGGGAGAAGAAGGACGAGAAGGGGATGGGGAAAAAAAGTACTGAAATCGGCTGGTTTTTTTTTGTTTTTTTTCTTTGTTGCTAGGATCTCTCTCTCTCTCTCTCTCTCTCTCTCTCTCTCTCTCTCTCTCTCTCTCTCTCTCTCTCCCCTTCACGTCTTGTCTTCAAATCGACCCTTTGTAATACGCAATTGTAAATTGTAAGTTGTCCCTAGCGAATTTGGAGAGCTGAAAACAGCTACAAAATGATGATGAACGTCAAACCATTTTTTGACTGTCATTCCGGATTGACTTAAAAACAAAAAAAAAAAATCAGGAAATAAAGCGCAGAATTAAAGTCTAGCGCGCCAGAATTTTAGAATTTTCGTGATGATATTCGTGCTAGCGGGGATGCAGATATGCATTGTAGAGGGAGAGGTAGGGGTGGGGGTTGTTGAACATTTTAATCAAATGGCACTTTCAGGACGTCAGAACCCAGAACGCAAATTTCATAAAATGGTAACTGTTATATAAAAAAATAAATGAAAAGAAAACTTATAACACACACGCGCGCGCGTGCGGCGGGTGCGCGCGCGTACGCATGCACGCGCGCGCGCACTCCACTCACACACACACACACACACACACACACACACTCACTCACTCACTCATCTCACTCACTCTCTCTCTCTCTCTCTCTCTCACACACACACACACACACACACACACACACACACACACACACACAAGCGCTCAAGTGCACAGAAGACGTGCAGAGAGAGAGAGAGAGAGAGAGAGGAGAGAGAGAGAGAGAGAGAGAGACAGAGACAGACAGACAGACAGACAGACAGGCAGACAGACAGACAGAGACAGAGAGAGACAGGGACAGAGAGGGAGACATACAAATAGGTAGACAGACAGACAATCAGACAGACAGAGGAACAGAGGGACAGAGAGACTGACAGAATGCGCGCACACACACACACACACACACACACAACACACACACACACACACACACACACACACACACACACACGCACATATACACACTCGCACATATGCACGAATGCACGCAAGAACGCATGTACTTGTACACACACACACACACACACACACACACACACACACACACACACACACACACACACACTCACGAACACACGCAGGAAAGCACACACACACACACACACACACACACACACACACACACACACACACACTCATACACACACACACGCGCGCGCGCGCGCGCGCGCGCGTGCACGTACACACGCATACACATACACTAAAGTGGTCAAGAGGTATAACAGTTAATTTTTGCTGGGTTTCCTTCCCATTGCTTCATATCCGGAAATGAATGGGCTGACAGGATTGCTCGAGCGGGTGCAAACAATTCTGACAATACGGCTACTATCCATATTCCCTTGAGCTTACATGAAGGATATTCTCTCTTACAAAGAGCCTCTTTTGAAAAAAAAATTGAGGAATACTACAAAGAAAGTAGTTCTCCCCCCGAATACACAAACCCGACTCTTCCATACTTTGTTGTACGAACTCTCGAGCAAGTAATCTTTTAAAAAGGGCTTCCTCAGTAAATCCAGTAAACCGTAATACAAACATAGGATTATATCCAAGACACACAGTAAACAACTTTTCTCCTTATCATTTCGGTTAAAAATAAATGCATTTAGAGCAAAATATGTCAAGAATATTCGATGTGCTTGCGGGCGTCCTTGATAATTCTACAACAACACGCGTTCTAAACTTTTGCCCCTACTTTGATTCCGATCTGTCAGAATTTAGAAAGGATGCTTCAAAGTGCGTATTCCAGGATACCATGTCTCTCTTAAATTTTGTACGAATTCTTATGTTAATCCCAGTTGGCTCAATCCTGTAATTGCTGTTACACGATTTTTTTTTGTACAGGTGTTTTGTTTTTACTTTGATGTGTATGTGTGTGTGTGTGTGTGTGTGTGGGTGTGTGTGTGTGTGTGTGTGTGTGTGTGTGTGTGTTTACAGTTTAATTCTTACTTAGAGTTTCTCCTCATCACACACACACACACACACACACACACACACACACACACACACACACACATACACACACACACGCGCACACACGCACACACGCACGCACACGCGGGCGCGCACTTACGCACGCACGCAGCACGACACACTCAAACGCACACACACACATGCACACACACGCACACTCGCACACACACACGCGCGCGCGCGCATACACACACACACACACACACACACACACACACACACACACACACACACACACACACACACCTTGTCTAATATCACATTTAGAGAAGACGTTAAATTGAAGAACAACAACACTCAAGTGCTCGCATAATCGAATACACACCAGCAAACACAAGCGCACGCGGACACACAGATGCGCACACACACACACACACACACACACACACACACAGAGAGAGAGAGAGAGAGAGAGAGAGAGAGAGAGAGAGAGAGAGAGAGAGAGAGAGAGAGAGAGAGAGAGAGAGAGAGAGAGAGAGAGAGAGAGAGAGGAGAGAGAGAGAGAGAGAGAGAGAGAGTCAAACATTTAAAAGGACAAGATATCATCCAACCATCCGACTAACCAACCAAAGTCACGAAAAGACAACAAATGCACGGTCAGTTGGGTTTCAAAGTTAATATTTATTACATTTTTTTTATCTATTCTATCAAAGTAAATTTCGATTCATCGAATGCATGTTTATTACATCCCCTCTTTTATCGTATTTTTAAGTGATTTTCTTTCTAAAAACTTGTTTTCCTGGACACAGATGGAAAAGGTTTCTCAAAGGCACGCCATGTCTCGTTAAATCCCTCGTAACTGCAGATAAGTTGTTATCACCTTTAAAAAAAAATAAAATAAAATAAAAAAAAACGTACTTAAGCCTTTCAATTACAAAGCAGGCCTATCTTTTAAAAACAGATACTGACAAATCGCCATCAAAGTTGTTTTTTTTTCTTCATGAAGACTTGAAAGTGAGAGGTGTTCTTGGAGTTACACGTCATCCTAAGGGCCTTTTTTTTTTGTTTTTTTTTTTTTTTTTTTAAATAGTTTGACCATCTGAGGCAGTTGCCTTTTCACACTGACGTGTGAATATACAAAACACAGCAGTTGTGGAAAAAAGGCAGTTCAGAGGCAGTTTGCCTGGTTTTTGGGGGTTTTTTTGTGATAGTTTGACCATCAGAGGCAGTTTGCCTTTTCACACCGTAAATATACAAATCACAGAAATTGTGGAACAGGCAGATCAGACGCAGTTTGCCTATTCACACTCACGTGTGAATCTACAGATTACAGCAATTGTGGAAAAGGCAGAAGGACGACAATGGGGAGATGGCAGTGCAAGGTGGCAGGTGGCAGGAATAGCGAATGGAACGGGAGGGGGGGGGGGGGGGCGGCGGGAGAGGGAAAGCGCTTGTTGATTTTGTTTGAATAGCAAAAATAATAAACTCTAACAGCTTCCGTCAAAGCACAATGTGCCAGTTCTCAAGAGCTGGACCATGGCAAAGTGTGTGTGGATGAGGGCAGGTCTTATGACTACTTAATGTTCTGCTGAGTTGTGTTGTGTTAACGCTTGCAATCGCGGGAGGAAATGTAAACGTTAGATTTTCTCACTGACATACACGCACATCCTCGCCCATCCTGGCCCTCCCTCCCTCTTTCCCTTTCCTTATCACAAAGAGAGAGAGAGAGGGAGGGGGAGGGAGGGAGGAGAGAGAGAGAGAGAGAGAGAGGAGGGAGGGAGGAAGGGAGAGTAATAGAAAGCACCCCCCCCCCCCTTCACCACCCACACACACATTAACGCATTTACGCACACATACACAACACAACACAACACACAACACACACACACACACAACACAACACAACACACACACACAAAACACACACACACACACACACACACACACACACACACACACACACACACACACACACAAGACACACGGACGCACGCGCGCGCGCACGCACGCACGCACACTGACTGACTGAAACCATTTACTGTCAGATTAACATAGTGTTGTACTGACGAACACTATGTTAATCTGACAGTAAATGGTTTCAGTCAGTCAGTGTGCGTGCGGGGTGCGCGCGCGCGTGCGTCCGTGTGTGTGTGTCCACGCACGCACACACACACACACACACACACACACACACACACACACACACACACACACACACACACACACACACACACACATTTTGGGAAAAGGGTCAGGACCACGCTTGAATCGGTTGGCATCCTTTTTTTTCTTTTTTCCTTTTTTTTTTTTTTTTGTTATCAGCTGTCAAACACTACGGTTTTGCAGAGCCGTCAGCAATATGTTTGAACGGTTAGGCCTCCTGGATCCCCGTCCTGTCGAGCAATATGTTTCTATACAGAGATCTGGAACTCGCTTGAATGGCTTGGCACCGGATGTGTTCTTTACCTGTCAAACAGCATGTTCTTACGCAATGATCTTGAACACGCTTGACTGACTTGATATCCAGGTTGCTTTAATTTTTCATATCTAACAGAATAATTCTGTAGAGGGGTCTACAACAATCATAAGTGCCTTGAATGGATTTTTTTTCTTTTTTTTTTTTTTTTTTTTGGGGGGGGGGGGGGGGGGGCTTTCAAACAATGTGTTTCTCCAGAGACATCTGAAACACATTTGAATGGCTTGGCTTGGCATCCTTTCATTCTTTCTTCTCGATGGCTCTGTTTTTGTACAGAACTTCTACAACAGGATGAAATGGCTTGGCATCCTCTTTTCTCTTTACTTTTAAATCGTGCGTCTCTCTAAAGTGGTCTGAAACATATGTGCATGGATGTCTTGGTTTCGACACATCTAAGAAATGAAATAGTTTGTATAGAGATGTCTATAACACGCTTGAGTAGCCTGCCAGCCTAGGACGCTGTTTTCTTTCGTTAGCCTAGGAAATGATTTTTCTTTCGTTTGATATCCTTCATTTCTGGATCCAATTTTTGTCATCCTAACTATTGAGATCAAGGAATATTTTTTTTTTTTGTAAAAAGTGAGCTGGTCACTCAGACGAGGTGCCATCTTTGTTGCACTTGCGTTTTTTTTTAACAAAGTTTTTTTTTTTTTTCCCCTGTCTATCTAGACCACGTTTCAATGACTCTCAACGTTTGTTTTCGTTTCTTAAGATATTTCCTCCTTAGGAGAGAGAGAGAGAGAGAGAGAGAGAGAGAGAGAGAGAGAGAGAGAGAGAGAGGTGTGTACTGGGAGTGTGGGCTAGGAAGAGAGGGGAGGAGCAGCCTTATTCTATTTCACTTTATTTCATTTTGTTTCGTAACAATTTTCTGAGATGGTTCATCGTGCTGCATTTCATTTATCAAATATTTTCTTAGAAAAGAAAATGGAGTTTCATTTGTTTCATTTTGCTCGATTTTGTGACCTGCTGTATTTTGTGTCTTCAATACACTTCACTTGAACTTGACAGGGAATTCGTAGACTGACATTTTCTTTGAGTGGAAGAACCTCCTCATTATCTTTCGGATACTAAAAAAAGATCAAAAGACATATAACACATTTGAACTTGTGTACCATTTCTACAGATTCCTCGATGATTGCCGATCGATACCAGTATCCTCGCTATCTCTGTATGTCTCCATCATGTTTGTTTTGATGCGCCTTTGTCTATCTCTCCATCTTGAAATTTTATTTTTCTAACCGCATCTTTGTCTCTGTCTCTGTGTCTGTCTCTCTGCCTGTCTGTCGGTCCGTCTGTCCGTCTGACTCTCTGGTGTGTGTGTGTGTGTGTGTGTGTGTGTGTGTGTGTGTGTGTGTG
>JADBJO010008856.1:87500-90569 GCA_016801955.1 Conus betulinus
GAAACGCTCAAGGGACTATCAATAGCATCAGAAATCAGCCATGTGTTTTGTCCAGGACACATAAGACACGAAGAAGCTATACAGGACTCCTCCTGTTGATATTAGTTTTGACTTGCAGTTTCGTCATTCGTAGCTGTCTGTAAATGCTAACGATTTGGTAACAAATGAAACTGCTGGAACTAACCGGCCTCGATACAGGATGACCATACGAACATACATTAAGCATATAAGCATGTGTGCGTATGTACATTTGCGTGTGTACGTGCAAAGTGTTTACGCGCGCGCGCGCGCGCGCGCGCGCGCGCGTGTGTGTGTGTGTGTGTGTGTGTGTGTGTGTGTGTGTGTGTGTGTGTGTGTGTGTGTGTGTGTGTGTGTGTGTGTGTGTGTTCATAGATAACTGTGCTTCATGCTAACGCCAACTGTGCCCCGTAACTAAACGATGTCCTGTGATGACCAACTCCACTTCAAATGTTTTGTTGCAATATAGTCGACTTCTGTGTATCTGTACAACGCCAGTAGTTATGTCCCATATTAGCTGTTTTGTTGTGGCACAGTGAAACAATGTACACAATAGCTATCTTGTACACTGTTAGATGCGCACTTCTATTATTTGTATAAGGTTGGCCGTGTCCTTTCTCCTGAATTAACGGCTTTAGCGGTTGTTAACAGTGGTGTGTTCATAGGCCTATCTCTTTGCCCGCCGTTCCCCCTCCTCCCTCCCCCCTCTTCCCCCCTTCCCCTTCCCCACCCCCCCCTTCCCTACCCTTCCCCGCCTTTGATCTGTTTACGCGTGATCAACGAAGACTAGCTGGCACGTGGTACGCAGTTTTTCTTTACCTGTTTTTGCGTGGTTCACTGCAGTACAGCCTGTTTAGCTTTCGGCAACGAACCTCAATACACCATCGGTCGATCTTACTATCATCTGTTCACTATGGATTTACCTCTTTCGATTTTTCATGTGCCCTTTAATTCATTTTTTCCCCCTTTTTCTTTTTCTTTTGTCAATGCATTTAAACGCCTTTTTTTCTTCTTTTCCTTTTCAGTTTTCATTTCCTCTGCATGCTTATGTAAACAAGACTTTGCCTCAATCTCTGTCATCATTCCTGTAGAGAGAGAGTCTCGTATTCCAAGTGTCTTCTGTCACAGACTTATCCTGACTCTGGTTCTGTTTCTCGTGTTTCTGTGCTCTATAACTTAATGGCTTGTGACTCAGCTCAGTATAGAGCCAGAGTAGGCAGTTATCATCCCAGCGCGGCGGCCAAAAGCCAAACTTACATATTTTCCTCCTGCCCTGTCGATATTTTAATTTTCCTCATCCTGAGATCTTGCAGATGTGAATGTGGAATTCCACTAGTACTTTTTGTATTAATCAATTATCACCCTTGCTGCATCTCGTCTTTCACAGGCACTTTTTATATAGATCCTACAGCTCATTTTCTGTCCTCCTCATTAAATGTAAACAGCCCTGTTTCTACTGACACTAGTCAAAGCGAGACAAATCCACGGCTAATAGGATGGTTACTTTCTTTCCTATTATTGGTCCTTGTCGTGGCCGGCGATGTAGAACAGAATCCTGGGCCCAACATGACCAAACACAACGAACTTCACGTAATACATGTCAACGCTCGGAGTTTAAATCAAGCCCATATAGATCGATCACACTGCTGAATGTAACAAATTTGACATAATCACTGTATCTGAAACATGGTTGTCGTCGCCCTCCGTTCGCAATGATAAGCTTCTTATTCCAAATTTCCAGCCACCAATTAGACTTGACAGACCTAATGACCCCCATGGCGGAGTAGCCATCTATATCAATAACAATCTTTTCTGCAAGCACAGGTCTGATCTTCACGTAGACAATCTTGAAGCTATATGGATTGAAACGAAACTAGGCCAGGAAGTTATTCTGATCGGATCATATTATAGACCACCCAACGCTAATGTTCAGTACTGGAAACTTATCAGCGAAAGCATACGCAAAGTTAACAACACGGCTACCAAATTCTTCATTCTTGGTGATTTCAACTCGGACTTTTATAGTCCATCTCCCCATTTATTAGACATACTTAACACTTTCCAGTTGCACCAGTTAGTTAAGGAACCTACTAGGATAACAGAAGACAGTCGCACATGTATCGATCTAATTATGACGCAAAGTCCAAACCTCGTTATAGATACTGATGTTTTACCAGAAATATGTAGCGACCACTGTGTGCCTAGAGTTATATATTAAAAAATCCTGTAACTAGAAACCATACTTTTAAAAGAACCATTTATGATTATAAAAATTTAGATTCTGTAAAACTATGCAACCTGCTCTCTCAGATTGACTGGACGCACGTCTTAGAAATTAAGAACGTAGAAGAAGCAACCGAAACCTTTACTAGCCTGTTAACGAATGTTCTTTACAGTGTGTACCTTCCAAGTTAATTACTATTCGTACTAAAGATGCTCCATGGATAACCAAAGACATCTTAACGTTGATTAACAAACGCAATGCTTTACATAGACGTTATAAACTGTTATTAAAGAAAACTAGCGATCCAACATTGTCACAACATAACGTAGAGAGCCAGAGGCAGATAAATGAAAGCCTTACTCGATATCGCGAGTTCAGAAATTTCACAACCGATAAAATTCGTGAACGTAAAATTCAATATCTTGATGAACTTGAAATAAAAGCCTCTGATCCATCACAGTTCGGAAAAAGCAATGGTGGAAACTAGTCAAGTCTTTTTTAAATAAAAAAGGCATTGACTCAGGCGATATTCCTCCAATTAATAGCAATGACAAATTATACTATTCAGACTATGAAAAGGCTCAAGTATTTAATGACTTTTTCATTACACAATCCACTCTTGTAAACTGTAATGACGAACCCCCTATAATACCCACCTAGACTGTTCCCTTACTGAAATTCAACTCTCTAGAGACGAAATCGAACAAGTAATAAGAAATTTAGAATCCAGCAAAGCTGTAGGTCCTGATCTCATACATAATATCCTTTTAAAAGCATCTTCTCATGTGATCTCACTTAAAAGGATCTACAAATCTCTGCGACAATTA
>JADBJO010008857.1:0-5000 GCA_016801955.1 Conus betulinus
TTGAAGCCAGGAGCGCAGGATACAGCCCAGCCGTGTTCTCCCTGATGAGTTTCCGACCCAGCGGACGAAAGGCTCGGAGCAGGCAATAAAAATATATCTGCCTTTAAAAAGGGAGTGCGATGGTTCCCTTATGCAGCCAGTGAAGAGTTTCATATTTTCTGAATTTCATTTTCCCAGTTTTTACATCTTCAACCTCCTGCTGCCCACCCCCCCCCCCCCCCCGTTTAAAAAGTTCAAAGTTTTTTGCCAAGTCATTACTATGAAGACAATTTAGTTGTTGGCCTGCGCTTGTTTTTCCCCCACTATTAGATTGTTCGTCTTTTGTATTTGTCTGACTTTATTCAAGTTTAAAAGGCGTGCCAGTCTTGAATAAAAGTTACTCTGTGTTAGGTTTCCTGATGGGAGCAAAGACTACCCCATTATTTTATGTTCAGTCTAATTAATATCAAGCGAAACACGAAAGGATAGAAGCGCAGGGAGGGAAAGTAGGAAAGGAAAGGCCCGGGAGTGAAGTCGGAAAATGCAAGGAACTAGAATGGTAAATGGTGGGTGGGGGGGGGGGGGGGGGGGATGGGAAAGGGGAGGAGGGGCAGAGGAGTTGTGTAGAATAGGAATGCCCAGGGAAGAAGAGAAGCAAATGAACCGCAGGGGAATGCCGATGGACATGTCGGAAAATGCATGGAAAGGCGGAGGGAAAATGTAAGGGGGGAAAAAGGGAGGAATCAAAAGGGGGAAAGTAGGAAATATAGGGTACATATTAGGGGGCAGGGGGGGTGGGGTGGGGGGTGTGGGTGGGAGGAGGAAGGAGTAGGAGAGATAGGTGGAACCAAGGGGAGGGAAAGTTTTTTTTTTAGGAAAGCGCTGGTAAAAGTGTGTGAAACACGATAGGGACTTGAGAGAACGAGTTTTTAAGGGAAAAGGAAAAAAGAAAAAAAGGCCGGCATAGGAATACGAAAACTCAGGGAAAAGTACAAGAGGTTATGGTTATGAAAAAGTAGGAAAAAAAAGGTGATAAGTAAGGAAAAAAATGAGATTAAAAACAACACACAAAAAGAGTTCAAGATAGGAATATTAAAACAAAAAATAGAAGGTAGATAATAAAAGTGGGAAAGAATGAGGGGAAAGAAAAGAAGGAGGGAAAAAAAAATATAAAATGCACACACCCACACCCACACCCACAAAACACACCTATACCCCTGTATCGAATCGGCCCGCCGGCGGAGGATCGAACCGCAACCCAAGGTCACCTCATAGATTTTACGATCCGGGGCTCTCTACCTTCTATTTTCTGAGCTGATTTTTTTTTCCGCCCCCGGAAAAAATAGAAGAAATTATGGTTTTGTAACGTAGGAAATTGGTAATTTGTTTGGGATATTTTTTTTTTTTTTTTTTTAGGATTTTGATAGGGGGCTTGTTGATAGGGGTGGGGGAAAAATTGGGTGTTGTTTATCGTGACAATTAAATATAGGAAGAGTAGGAAGAGTTGCCAAAGGGTCACACAGACAGTGAAACAAGATGCAACAGCATATAAACGTGCTCCAGTTTATTTTGAATTGGTGTTCATGTTTTCTAAAAACTCGCAAGAAAACAAGCGTCAATAAAGAAACGTCACAATCAAAATGCGTCATAATGTGTTTTCGTCACTGAGTCCTGAACTCTTCTAAAACTTCGGGGAGATACGTCCATAATAGAAGAAAAACCGTTTTGGGCCGTTATAGCCGTATAGTAACGGCTATTCTGGTAAAATAAACATGGGGCCATCATCCGTGCAACCATAATGAACCATTCTACAAATTTCAGACAAGACGGGCCCGACGTTTTGTCTGGAGCAGAGGTGGAACAACATTTTGCCCCAACGGACAGACACACAAACAGACAGACACACGGACAAGCATTTCGTCGTTCCCATTGTAAAGTACTCCGGTTCTATAAGAAACTGGGCGTACAGAAAGCAATGGAAAATTACGACAGTACACAGTGAACAGTGAGAAAAAAAGGTCAGGGTTAATTTAAGGGAAGGTATGGGAAATATGTAAAAAAAAAAAATAACAACTTAAAAGAAAAAAAGAAAAGAAAAAGCCAAAAAAAAAGAAAGATTGGCGTGGGACAAAACGATGAGAGAAGGTATGGGGTAAAGTAAGGTAAATGTTGATACAAACAACAACACAACAACACCTAAACAAAAACCAATTTTTTTTACAGGGGGGGGGGGGGGGGGGGGGGGAGGGGGGGGAGTGAGAAAGAAGGCGGAAAGGATGGTGGAGGGAGATGGGGGGGGAGGGAAGGAGGGGGGGGGAGAGAGGGGGGAGGAAAAGAAGGGGGGGGAGGGGGGGGGGGGGGGAAAGGGGGGTGTGGGGGGAAAGGAGGGGAAAAAGACAATAGGGGAGAAGAAGTGAAACGTTAGAAAATAAAAGTTAGAACCAGTTGAAATAGTATGGAAAAGAATGTGGGAGTGGTTGGGAGGGGCGGAGTATTTTTTTTTTAAAGGTAAAGGAAAAATCGCAATGGATATCGAAAAATTAAATAAATGCTAGGACAAAGTAGGGAGAAATGTGAAAGAGTAAGGAAACAGTATGGGGAAAAAATGTGAGAAAAGAAGTAAAAAATAAAGAAAATTAAAAAAAAAAGACTTGTAGGAAAGTAGCAAAATATAAGACAAGAATTGGTGTTGAAAGTAGGAAAAGAATTGAAGAAAAATAGGTGAAAAGTAAGTAGAACGTACGTGAATAGTAAGAAAAATTATGGGGGGTGGTGGGAGGGGGAAATAAGAACAAACAAAACAAAAAAAGTAGGAAAACACACACACACACACACACACACAACACACACACACACAACACACACACACCAACACACACACACACTAATTAAGGAAAAAAAGATCATGGATGAGAAGGATGGTGGAGGGTTAGAGAGGAGTGGAGGGGGGTGGAGTATGGGGGGTGGGAGGGGGGGGGGGGGGAGGGAGGAAGTGAGCGGTCAATGATTCTGGCAGAACAAAACCACATTATCTATCGGAAATCTCGTTGCGTCCCCTGTATGTAGTACAGTGTGTGTGTCAGCCCCGCCATACTAAAACGAGGCAGCGAGCTGGTCGGGCCAGTCGGGTCGCTACATACAGCGGGCACAGGGGTATTCTGCACATGAACTGACAAGCAGTAATGCACTCTGGAACCAATTAACACAAGCCTGGAAGCTCTGGAACCCAAGAAGGCTGGAATTGTGAAGGTTTTCTGACAGAAGCCAAAGGGGAGGGGGGGAGGGAGACGGGAACCGAACGAGATGGGAATACAGAGAAGGAGGGGTGGTAGGAGGTGTTTCGGGGGTGGTGGTGGTGGCGGTGATTTATTCGAGTTGATGATTAAAAGAACAAATAAGTAACTAAAACAAGCAAACAAATAAAGTCTGATATCATCACCATCATCATCATCATCATCATCATCATCATCATCATCATCAACAACAACTCACAACAACACAGCAACAACAGCAGCAAAGAACACCAACACCATAACAACAAACCCAACAACCACCACAGATACTATTTTTGCTTTAAGTCTAATCATCTTGAGAAAAAAACTTGTTAAAACAAACTTTGTTAAATACTCTCTCTCTCTCTCTCTCTTCTCTCTCTCTCTCCTCCTCTCTCTTCTCTCTCTCT
This sequence comes from Conus betulinus, assembly GCA_016801955.1. Classification (NCBI taxonomy): domain Eukaryota; kingdom Metazoa; phylum Mollusca; class Gastropoda; order Neogastropoda; family Conidae; genus Conus; species Conus betulinus. The sequence goes on from JADBJO010008857.1 coordinate 3,662, forward strand.
CTCTCTCTCTCTCTCTCCTCCATCCCCATCGTCTCTCTCTCTTTCTCCTCCATCCCCATCCGTTTCTGATGAAACGTGTATGTGTGATGCTTATTTGTTTGTTTTGCTGGCTGTTTTGTTCTTTTGTAGTTTTCTTTGTTTCTCTGATCTTTTAAGTGTTGACGCTAAGACAAGTGTTTAAATGTAATGTAGTTTCTGCACACATGCCATGTCAACTTCTATTTTCCTTGTGCCCCAAGATCGAGTTGGAATTTAAACCTGAACATGGATATACCCCATCACCCACACTGTTCCCCAACCTGCATCGCCTTTCTCTGTCACTGTCCCTCTGTCTGTCTGTCTGTCTGTTTTGTGTGTCCGTCTCTCTCTCTTTCTGTGTCTCTGTTTTCTCTTTGTCTGTCTCTCTGACTCTCAACTCTCTCTCTCTCCTCTCTCTTCTCTTTCTTACTGTGTCTGTCTGTCTGTCCTATCTGTCTATCTGTCAGTCTGTCTGTCTCTGTCTGTCTCTGCCTCTTTCTCTGCTCTCCCTCGCATTTTATGAGTGTGTCAGTTACCAGTCTGTCTGCCTGCCAGCCTGCCTGCCTGTCTATCTGTCTGTCTGTCTGCTTCCCCCCTCTCTCTTTCTTACTGTGTCTGTTTGTCTGTCCGTCCGTCCGTCCGTCGGTCTGTCTGTCTATCTGTCTCTCTTATTGTGCCTGTCTGTCTATCTGTCTGTCTGCCGACCTGCCTGTGTGTCTGTCCATCTGTCTGTCTGTCTGTCTGCCTTCCTGTCTGCCTTCCTGTCTGTCTGTCTGTCCTTCCCTCGCTCCCTCCCTCCCTCCTGTCTCTTTCTCCCCCCCTCTCTCTCTCTCTTTCTCTCTCTCTCTGACACCAGCTGGCAGACGTACAAGAGGAGCTGAGGAACGTGGTTAGGCTCAGATGACTTGCATTCGGTGAATACCCGCTCCAATAGGTGGCAGGCTTGAACTCACTCGGCATGCTTCTGAGAAGAGAGGGCTGAAGGGAAGGGAGGGTGGGGGGTGGGGGTGGGGTGGGGAGGGGGGAGGCAGAAGAGCGCGGAGTGACGATAACCTCCACTCCCCCCCCCCCCCCCCGCTCCGTTCGCCTGTTCCCTCCTCCCTCCCTCCCTCCCTCCTTCCAGACCAACCAATCCTAAGAACACAGAGTATGATGATACAGTGTATGCCAGTATGAAGATGTTCTCTCGTTTGTCTGCCTGTCGGTGCTGGATGTCTGTCTGTTTGTCTGCCTGTCTGTCTGTCTGTCTGTCTGTTTCTCCCTCCCCCCGCCCCCCCCCCCCCCCCCTTTTTTTTCTGTCCCTTTCTCTCTGCATTGCATT
>JADBJO010008857.1:15000-30000 GCA_016801955.1 Conus betulinus
ATTAATTTTAAAGGTCGTTGAGCACATAATTCGCTAAGGATACATACAAAAAAAAAAAAGATGTTAATACACTGGGATAATATAAACGTATTACATACACAATTAAGGATCGTTGTGCACTTAATTCGCTAAGGATGTCAGGTGTAGATTCATACAGAACAAAAAAGATGTTAATACACTGAGAGAATGTGAATGCATTACAGATACAAGCAGGGATCGTCGTGCTTAATTCTGTTACAGTAGGATGCAGTTTTTGAACCGAAGCATGCCGTACAACATGTGCTCGTCTGTGATCACGACTCACACACAGCGAGAGTTCCAGAGTTCACAGTGCTTTAGTGTCAAAGTGAGGTGTCTTGAATGTTGTTTGTCTTGCCTGAAGAAGACTGAAGAGGTCGAAACGCGTCGTGTTTTGTCTTGTAATTTGTTTATCTCGTCAGCTTTCGCCCTACCCCGCCTCTTTGTCGTGTCTTTGGATAGTCGGGCTGTCATGTCTTCTCGCGGCAAGGTTTCTAGCCATTCGTATGATAGTGGCATTGTCGTCAACTCGCGGCAAGGTATCTAGCTATTCCGCTTTTAAGAAGTACAGCTTTAGCTTTCTGTCTGTCCTCCTATCGTGGCCAGAGGGTCAGCGCACATGACTCGACACATCGGAATGTGAAGGAAAGCGAAGGCAGCAAGGTGGACAGACGCACGGACAGACTGACGGTGGGTGTGGGGTGGACGGTGTGTCGTTGTTATCAGCGTCCTGTATCTGCTGGGGGACCAAGAGGAAGATTGAAACGACCCAGGAATGACTGACTGACTGACTGGACTGGGTGGCAAAGGGTGGACAGTGTAGGCACGGTGGTGGTAGAAGAAGGACATGTTCAGGCTGACCATCTGTCTGAAGCTCCCTTTGCCCCGACACACACACAGACACACACACACACACACACACACACACACACACACACACAAGCGCGCGCGCGCGCGCGCCCCCCCCCCCCCCCCCCCCCCTCCCCAATATACACACACATACACACATATACACACATATACAGGCACACACACTCGCGCGCACACATACACAGACACACACATGCATACACATGAAAACACACACACACACACACACACACACACACACACACACACACACACACACACACACACACACACACACACACACACACACACACACATACACGGACACACTCATACAACACACACACACACATACCTAGTATACAATTCAACAACAATTCAAACAACTCTGTGTGTGTGTGTGTGTGTGTGTGTGTGTGTGTAACAAAATAGTGGTGGTGAAAACAAACGCAGTTTAACAATTTCTCCGTAACTTATTAAAGGGGATGGAGAAAGGGGTGTGTGAGAGAAAGAAAACTAGAATGAAGCATTAGGGCCTTAGTATAAAACCCTTCACTAGGAACACAATTAGGGGGACTATTGTAGTCCACCTTGACGCGAAAACCATTAATGTCACCTGTTCTCAGCGACACCTTTTATTCGCTGAATCGGACTCATCAGGGAATTGTGTCGGTGCTGACTTGGGTAGCGCGCACGCACGCACGCACACACACACACACACACACACACACACGCACTCACATATAATGTATATTATGGTATATGTGTTATACACACAAAATGTCTCTGTCTCTCACCCAAGGTCTGTCTGTCTGTTATCTCTCTCTCTCTCTGTCTCTCTGTATCTCTGTCTCTGTCTCTGTCTGTCTGTCTCTCTCTCTGTCTCTGTCTCTCTGTCTGTCGGTCATCGGTCGATTTAGTATGTATGTAAGCAGTATGTATGCAGGCATGTATGTATATACACATACGTATATATGTACGTATACACATACGTATATATGTACGTATGTATTTACGTTTACATGTACATATGTACGTATGTGCGTATGTATACATCGTCCCTCCTTCTTTCCCTCCAATAGGAAACAGACACCGAAAGCTGATGCAAACTACCCCACCAGAACGGCTCTATACTCTATGCTTGGAGTCCTTTTGCCATGGAAAATGCATGACAAATGCGTGACATGGAGCGAGACTACTTCATGTAGTAGTACTAGGAGGCCGTGAGTACTAGGAGGCTCCGAGCTCCACGAGGGCTGGCCACTAGGCCTGCTGGGCCTACTGCGACTTTCAAGTCACAGTCACTTGGGGGTCCAAGAGGGCTACTGTGAAAGATGGGAGGGAGGGATAACAAAGCCGATCGATGTTTCTACAGAGGGGTGACCGGTAGGGGGTGGGGTGGGGGGGCGTTGATGAAGGGGGGTTGGGGGTGGGGGGGGGGTGGGATAGGGGTGGGGATGGGGTGGGGAAGGGGTGGGTGAAAGGGTGGGTGTGCGTGTGTGTGGGGGGGGGGGGGGGGGGTGCGGGGTGGAGGGTGGGGGGTCTGCATTGTTTGTGGTTATCTCGCCACCGCCTCGGTAGTTGTCTCTTTCTCTCTGCCTGTCTGCTTGTCTGCCTGTCTGTCTGTCTGTCTGTCTGTCTGTCTCTCTCTCTCTCTCTCTCTCTCTCTCTCTCTCTCTCTCTCTCGTCTGTGTGTGTGTGTGTGTGTGTGTGTGTGTGTGTGTGTGTGTGTGTGTGTGTGTGTGTGTGCGCGCGTAGTTTCGAGACTTAGCGGATGTGGTGTAGCGTATATGAACTAGTCCGCAACGGTTCTGTTATTATTATCTGTGTTCCACTTTATAAACCACTATGTTGTGTCTACAGGGTCTTGAAGGTTCTCGTGGTAATGAATAGTTACTGTTAAGGGTGAGATTTACGTCCTATTGGCCTGAGGCCCTTAAGGACAAGGTCCTGCAGAGACATATGTTCTACATCTTACAATAAATGAATAGTCTGCGTCACGCATTCCTTTCCCTGTCCAGCCCCTCCCCCTCCCCCACCCCACCCCCATACACACACTCACCGCCACCCTGCCCTTGTCCACACTCACTCACTACACCAAGATGACCGTTTATCACAAAGGGATCGAGAATGAATCTGACTGTGTACTTTTGTCTTTGTTTTGTTTTGTTTCTGTCTTTCTGTTTGCCTGTTTGTCTGTTTTTTTGTCGTTCGTTTTGTATGTCTGGTTTGTCTGTGTTGTGTTTTTTTTGTTCCCCTGTGTCTCTGTCTTTCTCCCCCCCCCCCCCCCCCATTCCCTATTTCGCTCTCTAACCCATTTCTCACTAACTTTTTTGTTTTATTAGCCATAATTGAGAACATTATCGTGAACTTCTTTTTTTACTCCTTTCCTCCAAGCGCGCACGCACGTTCGCGCACACAGACACAGACACAGACAGTCACACACAGACACACACACACACACACACACATTCCTCACCCTCTCCAGACTTTGGGAAAATCAGTAACAGTAACAGTTCCCCCACCCCCCCACCCCCACCCCCCAGAAGTTGACGGCACAAAGCGCGCCCTACTTCCCCAGTTTCCAGCTGTGTTACCCCACTGTTACTGAACTTTCCCTACGCCCCCAGACACCGTCACGTGAATAGGCCCTTCATCGTCCCTTCAGAGCCCACACAATCTACACCCCCCCCCCCCCCCCCCCAGCATCCACACCCATCCTCACCCCTCCCTGCCACACCCCCTCCCCCTCCCTCCCTCCCTTCCCAAGACAGCATCCTCCAGGGGCCTCTCATTTGAGCCTCCTTCCTCAACGCTCAAAATGAGATAACCACGTCCATCAATGAACGTTCTGGAGTTTTCTGGGGCAGGCCAAAAAAAGAGTGTGGGTCACCGCACATGCGCGGAAGAAGCGTGCGGTCATATCCGGTTGCGCAAACGGTGTCTGTCAGCGTGGGTAGACCCCTATTTGAGCTTGGCTTGTCCGGTTTGTATGCAGTGGTCAGAAAGGCGCGCGCACCGGTGTGTGTGTGTGTGTGTGACCACGGCACACACTCTCTCTCGTTTGCTCACTCACCTGGAGGCTTCGTGAAGACGGCAGAAGGTAACTGGTAAATTTTGTTCTTGTTTACTCTCAGCTAGGAAGAATATGGCGTTTGTACCAGTTGAGCGAGCGATGGTTAGTGCTACAAGTGCAGTGATATCATCAGTCATGGTTGTCCGCTGTTCTAGTGATGACACTGAGCTGAAAGTTAGTCTTGAGAGAAACCTGATGAACCTAAAACTGTAGGTGTGAAAAACGAGATCCCAGAAATTATCCGGTATGAACCTTTTCTGATTTTGAAATTGCAGGAATGTTTAATTCTTTTTTGTTTGTTTGTTTACTGGGTTTGCAAGCTGTACTATTTGACATTGTCTCTTGACGAAAAAGGATAGGGTTAGTATCACGTGATCTTTAAGTTTATTTCGAAAGATTTGGGTTTGTTTTCAATTTTGTTGATGTTTTGGTCAGCATCACTGCAAACACGAAGCAAAATTCAAACGAACCTAAAAAAACGCGGTTTAGTTTTTACCGAAACTGGTGAAACCGGCTGAAATATCGGAACCGGTGAAACCGGCTGAAATATCGAAACCGGTCCGAAACCGACTTGCATGTGGAAACCGACTAGTCGAATCATTTCTCGACATCTCATCACTGACTAAATCAGAGGTAAACCTACATTGCAGAGACAGTCTTCTGGTCTACTTCATTGTCAATGTCTATTTCGTTGTCAGCGTCTATTTCATTGTCAGTGCCTATTTCATCGTCAAGAAGTCAACGGGAGACATATTTTGGCCTTGTGTATGATGAGTTAGCGTCGAGTTGATTGGCATGGCTGAGGGAATGTGTTAGCGACTGGTTGGATTGATATCGCAAATGACTAGATCTCGGGTGAACAACCGGTCTCGAGTATACATGTGTAAGCTTAATTTTGTGCTAGAAGAATATTTTGGTGCCTGTAGTAATTCCGTTGGAGAAGAGATTTATGCCTGTATAGCTCTGATGTTCCTACCCGGTCTGAAAACCACATGGTTCTCGCCTGTCATGTCACGTGGTCTTGCCTGGGGACAGGTAGCGTGACTGCTGGCGGTAGTAGGTTTCAAAGTGGCGTGTCTAAAGTAAAGGCGGTTGTTAGTTTCAAAGTGGCGTGTCTAAAGTAAAGGCGGTTGTTAGTTTCAAAGTGGCGTGTCTAAAGTAAAGGCGGTTGTTAGTTGACTAAAGTGGCGTGTTTAAAGTAAAGGCTAAAGGGTTGTTAGTTTCAAAGTGGCGTGACGTGAGTTTAAAGTAAAGGCGGTTGTTAGTTTCAACGTGACTAAAGGCGTGTTAGTTTAAAGTGACGTGACTAAAGGCGGTTGTCAGTTTCAAAGTGACGTGACTAAAGGCGGTTGTCAGTTTTTCAAAGTGACGTGTCTAAAGACTAAAGGCGGTTGTTAGTTTCAAAGTGGCGTGACTAAAGGCGGTTGTTAGTTTCAAAGTGACGTGACTAAAGGCGGTTGTTAGTTCTGAGTGACGTGAAGTGTTAAGTTCCTAAAGGCGTGACTAAATAAAAACGGTTGTTAGTTTCAAAGTGACGTACATGACTAAAGGCGGTTGTTAGTTTCAAAGTGACGTGACTAAAGGCGGTTGTTAGTTCTGAGTGACGTGACTAAAGCGGTTAAGTTCCTGAGTGACATGACTAAATAAAAACGGTTGTTAGTTTCAAAGTGACGTGACTGAAAGGCGGTTGTTAGTTTCTGAGTGACGTGACTGAAAGGCGGGAATTAAAACAAATTTGAAAAGAACAATTAACAGTTCCGCCGAACGAAACAGACTAAACAAATTACAAGACAAAAAACACGACGCGCTTCGACCTCTTTGGTCTTCTTCTGGCAAGACAGACAACTTTCAAGACATTGAAAACAAAGAACGACCAATCAATCACCTGACTTTAAATCGGGCGCAAAATGGATGTGGAATGAACACGAGGATGCTGGGAAGGAGACAACGCGAGTGAAAATAATAATAATAACAATAATCAAAGTGATGATAATAATAATAATGGTGATGATGACAAATAGGAGGCACGTGACTGGTCTTCGTTTCCATTGTTTTGAATGTTACCTTGCCAGAAGAAAGCAAAAGAGGTCGAAACGCGTGGTGTTTTGCCTTTTTAATTTCTTTCGTTCAGCAGAAGAATATTTTTTTCTTTCAAGTTTGTTCCTTACTTAAACCGGTTTCAATATTAGGAACCTGTACCCCACAAAACAAGATGCAAAGTAATGCATACTCGCTGTACAATTCAAAACAAGCATTACCAGTGAATTTCGACTAAAAAGGTATGTCTTCTTCAGACGTAAACAACCAACATAAAAAAAGCATGTAACAAAACGTCTCTGATCACTGTTGCTGTCACTATGCGGAACAGTGTTGGGAAATTCTCTCTCTCTCTCTCTCTCTCTCTCTCTCTCTCTCTCTCTCTCTCTCTCTCTCCCCTCCTCCAACCTCCTTATTGCTGCTTTTTTTCTTTTTTTTCGGACTCGTAATCTTGGGGTTGCAGGTTCACATCTCCGCCTGGCCGTTTTCGGTACAGGGGGATTTTCCCCTCGCCTCGGAGTTAACATTGGTTCTGACTCCATTCCCCACACAGTCCTTCGAATGAGACTATAAATAAACCAAGGTTCCGCGTTGTTGCACGCACATCATTTTGCACACACGTCAAATCCCATCACCAACTTTCGGAAGAGGAGGTCAGTTTGACCGTTGGTATGGATGACACGTCACACATAGCATGCACCTTCCCCGAAGATAAGAGTATGGTTGCCTTTTAATGGCAGGATGAAAAATGGTCATACACACAAAAAGTGTAGGAATAATCAACATGATGATTGTGGACACTGAAAGAAAGAAGAGAGAGAGAGAGAGAGAGAGAGAGAGAGAGAAAAGAAAGAAAAATGTACGATAGTAAAATAAACTTTCAGTTTATGTCTGTGTGGTACAATGGGAGATTATCAAGGAGTGGAAAACTGCCGGCTGGGCGCTGCGTTGCATTGCTGGGCTTCTTCATCAGGCCGCTCTTCGGTCTTCATTCACGAAGCATTTCGCCCAGAAATGTGTCCATCCTCGATTATTCATCTGTCTGACCTTGTCGCTGGCGTTTGATCTGACGCTGATCGACAGTGTGTGTGTGTGTGTGTGTGTGTGTGTGTGTGTGTGTGTGTGTGTGTGTATGATTCTATGTGTGTGTGTGTGTGTGTGTGTGTGTGTGTGTGACTCTGTGTGTGAGACATTTGTGTGTGTGTGTGTGTGTGTGTGTGTGTGTGTGTGTTTTGATCAAACACTGATTGAGGCTATGAATGTGTTTGCGCGCGCGAGACGACACACTGATTGACACACACACACACACACACACACACACACACACGCACACACACACACACACACACACGGGAGAGAGAGAGAGAGAGAGAGAGAGAGAGAGAGAGAGAGAGAGAGAGAGAGAGATTCTAGAACTGATAATGTCTTTATTATTTACCAGTGTACCTTGATGATTCAAACATTAGAAACATGTACTGAAAAACATCGGGAACGGACAAAAACAGCTGTTTCTGATCATAATCGTCGTCCATGCATGCGTTTACGTTCCATGTGTGCCTGACTCAGAGAAGTGGGAGCTGACTCGGAAGTCGGAGGGATCTCTCTGGTGTGTGACTGTAACTGATATCAGAAAGTCTGAGACGACTATTACTCCTTCGGTTTTTGGTGTAACAATTAAGAAAATTGTTTGTTTGTCCCAATGTGACAAAAATTTACGAACATGATCTTTTTAAACATTTTTTTTTTCTATCGGTCATCGGGCTATAACAGCTTTTACCTCTTTCCATATCCGTTTTGCGCCCAGCTTGAGGAGATGAGTGATTGTTCGTTCTTCGTTTTCATTGTCTTGTATGTTGATTGTTTTGCCGGAAGAAGGACCGAAGAGGTCGAAACGGCGTTGTGTTTTGTCTTGTGATTAATTTGTCTCTTTCGGTCGGAGGAACAATATAATCTTTTAAAAAAAGTTTTCTTCAGTTGATCAAAAAGTAGCCCTGTTTTGGTAAGGAGCTGTAAGGAGCTGTGACGAAATGGGTTTCGCTTCCTGAGTTAGCACACTATTTTTTTCTCTCTTTTTACATATCGGGCATCCATTCTGCTCAATGAATCCTAGCAAGTCCTATGAATTTAAACATTCATTCATTCTGTTTGAATGGGTATCCTTCATATAAGAAAGTATTTTAGTTTGTATTTCAATTTTTGCTTAGTGGTAATTTCAGTTTACTTGATATCAGTATCTTATTTCGCTGATCAATGCTTATGTTTTTTTTAAGGGGCAATTCGTTGGATTTGATAGAGGGTATTTATGCAAGGAACTGAAATTTTCTCTTTCACTAGTTTCAGTAGCCTCACTCTTTACGCAAATATCCTAGCAAGTCCTGTCCATTTAAAACGAATCCCGTTTTTTAAAAATTGGTATTCTACATACAAGAAATTTGCAAAGTGTTTTAATCTTGATTTTAATTTTGTGTCAATCATATGTTAATTCACTTGATATTAATATCTTATTTCGCTGTTTCATTATTATTATTATTATTTTTTTTTTAAGTGACAAGTCGTTGGATTGAATAGAATGTATGCACGGAACTGGATTCAATAGAAGGTATTTACGGAACTGGATTTAATAGAAGGTATTTACGGAACAGGATTTAATAGAAGGTATCTACGGAAACTGGATTTAATAGAAGGTATTTACGGAACAGGATTTAACAGAATGTATTTATGGAACAAGATTTAATAGAACGTATTTACGGAACCGGATTTCATAGAAGGAACTGGGTTTATTTATGGAACTGGATTGAATAGAAGGTATTTACAGAACTGGATTGAATAGAAGGTATTTACGGAACTGGATTTAATAGAACTGGATTTAATAGGAGGTCTTTGCGGAACTGGATTTAAAAAGGTCTTTTACGGAAGTCGGTTTAATAGAAGGAACTCTATTTAATAGAAAGTATTTACGGGAACTGGATTTCAGTAGAAGGTATTTACAGAACTGGATTTACTAGAAGGTATTTACGGAACTGGATTTACTGGAAGGTATTTACGGAACTGGATTTAATGGAAGGTATTTACGGAACTGATTTTTTTCCTCTTCAGTAGCCTCTCAGTCTTTCCGTTTCCCACAGTAGGTACGCCATGAGCAGGGCACTTGAGACGCCAGGAAGAGACTGTGTGGTGTGTGGGACACGTTTTTTTCAACACTTGTTATCTCCCCGCTTTCGGCCTCGTTATCGGGCGAGCGGCCATGGGGTGATAGGCAGCCAGAGCGAGGCTGGCTGTTGATGTCAAAGTCTGGACCTAATCGATAATGGTCAGGTCGACTTTGACCTTGGCTAGGGTCAACTGGACATTTGCACGCACCTCTTGGTAGAGAAACCTTGTAATGGTAGCCATTAATTTTGGTTTGGTGAGATCTAAGCTTTTTTTTTTTTTTTTTTAATAAAAAAAATGAAAGGGGCAAGGAGGTGGTGGTGGCTGTACATGTGTGTGTGTGTGTGTGTGTGTGTGTGTGTGTGTGTGTGTGTGTGTACGCGCGCGCGTGTGTATGTGTATGATGTAGTGGAGATAATTAAAATGCTGGGTCCCCTGGTCCCCCCCCTCCCCACCCCCCTCCCACCTCCTTTCCGTCTCTGAATTTGCTGGGTGAATTGGTGGTAGCTCAGGTTTGGTGTATCTGATGCTTGTTTTGACATACGGACTGGGAAGGCTCAGTGTCAGTGTGTGTGTGTGTGTGTGTGTGTGTGTGTGTGTGTGTGTGTGTGTGTGTGTGTTTTCTGCTTAATCTCGGCTGATTTCTTTTGTTCTTTTGTTTCATAGATAGGATTTTTGTTGCTGTCATTTGTTTCCGATCTTATAAATCCTTTCATGGAGCGGGTCTTAATACTGAGATAGCTACTAACCACCACCACCCCCCCCCAAAAAAAAAAAAAAAAAAAAAAAAAAAAAAAAAAAAAAAACCGAAAAAAAGAAAAAAAAAAAAAAAAAAAAAACTGTATACCGAACAAATCGAGCATAAGGCTTGTGGCTTGTGAGAGTTTGACAAAAATATGTAGCCAAACAGGGATTGTTATAAAGTGGAAACTCTGTACATTTTTTTTTTATACTGTTGCTGATGTTACTGATTAATTGTTTTGGTGTGTTTTTTTTGTGCCTGGTCTGGCAATTTTTTGTCTTGTCTTGCTTCTGTTTTATGTTTACTTTTTTTTGGTCTCCACTTGCATTGACAAGACGGCTGCAAATCGTCTTTGTGTGGTAACTTTGAATGGAAACGATTCTGTTCCTCTTGCATGGACAAGACGGCTGCAAGTCGCCGTCTTTGTGTGGTAACTTTGGATGGAAACGATTCTGTTCCTCTTGCATTGAGTGACCAGACGGCTGCAAATCGTCTTTGTGTGGTAACTTTGAATGGAAACGATTCTGTTCCTCTTGCTTGGACAAGACGGCTGCAAGTCGCCGTCTTTGTGTGGTAACTTTGGATGGAAACGATTCTGTTCCTCTTGCATTGAGTGACCAGACGGCTGCAAATCTTCTTTGTGTGGTAACTTTGGATGGAAACGATTCTGTTCCTCTTGCATTGAGTGATCAGACGGCTGCAAGTCGTCTTTGTGTGGTAACTTTGGATGGAAACGATTCTGTTCCTCTTGCATTGACGAGACGGCTGCAAGTCGTCGTCTTTCTGTGGTTACTTTGGATGGAAACGATTCTGTCCCTTGGCCTGCTGGCTGGTCTCTAAGCAGCATTTGTTGTCTGTCGTGCTGTGCTGTCATGTCCGGACGAGTTATCTATCTTGTATGTCTGTAACATTAACGTCTGCTCACTTGATAGTTTGGCTAATGTTTATCAATGAGCTTTAATTCGTTCATTTCGACTTATGAACAACCTCTCATCACCGTTTCAGTAAATCAGTCAGTGGTCATGTGTGTGTGCAGACGCGGGTGTACGTACGTACAAAAGTGACAATGGTAAACAAAGAAATTCCCTGGTTTACGTACGATCTCTCTCAAAAAATTTGGTTATTTACAGAAAAGGGTAAAAGAAAAAATTTAAAAAAGAAAGAAAAGGAAAGAGAGAAAGAGAATGAAGAAGAAAGAAAACCCACCGTGGGCTAATGAACTCGATAACTCTGAGGTGTGTTAACAGGCTAGTGTATGTTATGCTAATCACATATTGTGTCCGTCCCGAGTGTGACAAGACCATGCACGATGATAATGGAATAATAGTAATAATAGTAATAGTAATATTAATGTTTATTTCTATAACGCATATTCCATATTATAAAAATGCTCAACAGCGCATCTGTGTATCTTCATTAGGTTTCTACAATTGTTCAGACGCATTTGCACTTTTCATGAAGCAGCAATACATTTCCTTTTCAAATTTGGAGAGTATGATGGATGACATATAATATAATTATCTATCTTCGGATCACTGATGGAAGAACAGATCTTGTTTCCTGTTCACTCAGCCAGACAACTACTGAGACGAAGAGAAATGTGCCTTGAAAGATCTTAAATGAGGCTGGGAACAGTAAGCAGTAAATAACAAACAAGTGGGGTAACTCTCTCACTCCTTATGATGGAATGAATACACGCCCACCGTTCGTGAATTGATTTTTTTTCTCTTTTTTTTTTATTGTCTTTCTTTCTGTTTCTGTTTTTTTTTTTTTTCTCCTTTCTTTTCATCTTTCTTTCTTTCTTTCTTTTTCTCTTTTTCACACTCCTAAAAACTCCTTGATGAACCAGACTAGCACGCACCAGATGTTAGTTGATGGTGCATGCAGCCAGGCTAGCTTAAGTCCAGCAGAAATTTCAACGTTCAAGGAAATGCCCGACGATTACTTGATAGCAAGGACCGCCCCCTTAACTACCCCCCCCCCCCCCCCCCCCTCGCGCCCCTCTCTGCCATCTTCCACCCGTCCCCCCCCCCTTCTTCCACCTCCCTACCCCCCCCCCCCCCCACTTCCATCCCACGCTGCCCCCTGACCCCCCCCCCCCCCCCCCCCCAAAACCTGTGTGTGTGTCCAAAACTGTGTGTGTGTGTGTTGTGTGCGTGTGTGTGTGCGCGCACGTGTTCCCAACATGCGCCTGTTGAGAAACTTCTGTTTCTTGTAGGGTTTCGTAGATGTACATCGCCATCTCTTTGAGCTCTTAGTTATATTACTGCTACGCATCTGTTTCAACCAGGCTATAAGACATATTTGGATTTTTTGCTTGTTCTGAATGCAAGATCTGTGCCCCCAGTTCAGATGGCCACGTTATGTATTTGTCTAGCATAAGACAAAGACGCTGGACTTGTCTACGTCTGTCGAAGTGGATTCAGCTCATAACGGTTTTTCCCTTTTAACATGTGGTCGTGGGAAGCTTAGGACGTACAGCTCAACAAGCGCGCGCGCGCGCGCGCGTGTGTGTGTGTGTGCGGCACGCGCGCACTAGTTTGCACTCCCACATTGACACCACGCACACAAAGACGCGTGCGCGCACACACACACACACACACACGCACACACACACACACACACACACACGCACACACACACACACACACACACACACACACACACACACACACACACAACACACATACATACACGAACATCTGTTTCTCCCTCCTCCCCCCCCCCCCCCCCCCCCACTGTCTCTCTCTGTCTCTCTCCTTCTCGCTCTCTCTCACGCGTGTGCTCGCGTGGACGTGCACACACACACACACACACACACACACACACACACACACACACACACACACACACACAACACATACATACACGAACATCTGTGTTCTCTCTCCTCCCCCCCCCCCCCCCCCCCTGTCTCTCTCTGTCTCTCTTCTTCTCGCTCTCTCTCACGCATGTACTCGCGTGGACGTGCACACACACACACACACACACACACACACACACACACACACACACACACACACACACACACGCGCGCGCGCGCGCGACGTCTTTGTTCTCCCTTCTCCTCCCCAACCCCACCGCCGACCCCCATTTAAGAAAAAAATGAGCATACAACTAACTCGTTTTTCTTGTGTGTGTGTGTGTGTGCAGACGTCTACAAATGGAACCGACCTTGCGTAGCTCAAACCAGATGAACTCTCATCTTCACGGTGATGATTTCTACTAGGTTTCGATGAAACACCGGAAGAAACATTGCCCCGAGTGACATGCCGCCCCCCCCCCCCTCCCCGCCCACCCCGTCCCTCACAGTGAACAGAGCGAACAACCCCAGAGAACCACGCCATGAAGAACCATGGGAGTCCTCTGTTAGTTCCACGCATGTAATAGGGCCAGGTAACCTGTGCACGTGCTTTGGAGGTACGTTGACATTTTTTTTTGTTTCTTGTGGTCACAACACCTATTACAATGAAAATAATTAAATGTTAAATTTTGCTTCCTGTCTGGATTTTAGGCTGGACAGACATGACTGATGAGACATTTCAGGGTTTTTATTTATTTATTTATTTATTTTTGCTCCTGAATTCAGGCCTTTTAAATGTCTCCAGGGCTGTTGCTGAGGTTTGCGTACATCTGCAGAGAAAAGTTTTGTTTGTTTGTTTGTTTGTTTTTACTTGGGGGGGGAGCCGGGGGGGGGTATGTGTAAGAGTAAGCACGTGATGTTTCAAGCTGACAATTGAGTCCATTCTTCTACTCCCATCTCGCGCCGATTGCAGAAGCCAAGTGATTGCTCGTCCTTGGTGTTCATGACTTGAGTGTTGCGTACCTTGCCTGAAGAAGACTAAGAGGTCAAAACGCGTCGTGTTTTGCCTTGTAATTTATTTGCCCATGTTAACAAGCGGCGGAGTTCCTTAAGATTCCTTTTTATACTTTTTAAAACTCAGTCCATTTACAATTCTTTACAATCTCGCGCCCGCGAAGTCCATTTTCTTCTACACCCATCTCGCGCCCGCGAATTCGAGAAGATAAGTGATTGCTCGTTGTTCGTGTTTAATTGTCGTGCATGTATTTGTCTTGCCTGAAGAAGACCTTAGAGGTCGAAACGCGTCATGTTTCGTCTTGTGATATTTTTTGTCCATGTTAACCTGCGGATTTAACTGAAAAGTTACCTTTTAAAATTCAATCCATTATCTTATTCCAATTTGATTCGTCAAGGGTTCTGACAGTACACCTCTAGACTTGTTAAAAAAAAGATTCTAGGATAAAAAAAATATTTCAAAGCCTATGGAGAAAAAAAAAAAAAAAAAAGTATTGCCAAGAAGCACTAATAAAACTGCCAGCGTCAAGAACTGTCGTGCAGGATGGCTTTAGCACACCCTTAAACCACCTGCAATAGTTGGCATGTTTTGGGGGAGGGGAGGGGTGGAAGTAGCTTCTGCTTCAGGGGTCAAACATCCCCTGACCCCTTGAGACCGTTGCCCCTGGCCGATGGGTCCCCGCCCCTGCCCCCCCCCCCCCCCCCCCCCCCGCCCCCTCCACTGGGAATCCAACCAACATGGGCTTCTGGACCGTCTGAAGTTTTTCAGGCTTTTTTTTTTTTTTTGGTTTTGCCAACTTGATCAGGTCATCATCTGTCGGGGGCTGATGACAGTGCAATGGGAATTCAGTCCATAATTAGAATGTTCAGGCTTGTCCAGCCCGTCTACTCACTACAGTGTGGCTCAGTCAGGTGAACTGTCTGGTTGCTCTGAACTCCTGAGCTGCTCTTTTCTGGCCTTCTTCCCCGATATTTGTTCACTAGATTCAGGGGGGGTGTGGTGGGGAGGCGGGGGGGGGGGGGGGGGGGGGGGGGGGGGGGGGGGGGGGAGTGGCGGAATTCTCCAGTTTTTATTTTCTGAAAAAAAACACCCGCACCCCCGTCCCTGCCTTCTTCCCCCCCCCCCCCCCCCCTCCCCAAATTTTATATTTACTGTCAGATGAAACATCCCCTCCTCCCCCCAAAAAAAAAAAGAAGAAAAAAAGAAAAAAAAAAAAAAAGAAAAAAAAAAAAAAAAAAAAAAAAAAAAAAAAAAACAGTAAAAAAAAACAAAAACAACAAAACAAAAAAAAAAAACCCGGAAAAACAGAA
>JADBJO010008857.1:37500-50000 GCA_016801955.1 Conus betulinus
AGGGGAGGGGGCGTTTTCTTGTGACAGTGGGGGGGGGGGGGGGGGGGGGGAGGGGAGGGTACTCGGGCACCAAAGGGGAAGACTTGTCAGGAAAGGGGAACATGTAATCAATGAAGACTCAATGTTCAATAGGCGAAGGCCGACTCGCTGCAATTAATTATTGTCCATTCTAGGCGTCAGGCTGGACAAATGACCAACGGCCCGTCTTCTGTTCCAGGGAAGCGAGTCTTGTTGAGAAGTTCGTTTTTCATGTGTCAGAGAGAGATCAGAGGCGAAAGATGTGAAAAACCAATACTTTTGTGGTGTGTGTGACATAAAACAGGTAAGTGTTTATCATTCCATGTTAAATAATCTGCTTGTCTGTCTTGTCTGATATCAATCAGTCTATCGATCGATCTATTTTAGTTCTCTCAAATACTGTTCCACATTTGGAGTAAGTTTCTACCGACAGCGGACACGGTACGAACTTAATCGCACATTGTGTGTGTGTGTGTGTGTGTGTGTGTGCGGTGCGCGCGCCTGTATGGGTGCGTGTGATAATCGTAGTGTGTGTGTGTGCGTGTGTGTGTGTGTGTGTGTGTGTGTGTGTGTGTTGTGCGGGCGCGCCCGTGTATGTGTGCGTGTGATAATGGTACAAAAATCCAGCATGGAGTTGTAGAACCAGTCAACTTGTCCGCCGGACATGGTGGAATGCGGCATTGTAGGGAAAGGGGGTGGGGGGAGGGGGAGGGAGAGGTGGGGAGGCAAGGGGGGGGGGGGGGGGGGGGGGGGGGGAGGGGGGGGGGGGGAGTGGCTGGGACGGAGGGATGAAGGTAGTAGAAAAGAAGGGGGTCAGGCAAAGAGAAACAGAAGACCTGTGGCTTCCCCCCCCCCCCCCCCCCCCCCCCCCCCCCAAGCCTTCTAACTACAGGTGTCGGAGTACGCGAAAGCGAAGGACTGCAAAGCAGCAGTGACCTGCAAGGTATGGTGTAAGAGGCCTGCAGAAGGCCGTGAAAACAGTTCAGCAGGGAAGGTCTGTCCGTCTGTCTCTCTCGCTCTCTCTGTTCTCTTTCCCCCCTCTCTCTCTGTGGGCTGTGTGGTGCGGCCGCTGTCGTGGAGGCAACGAACAACAGGGCGCGCTATCTCTGGTTGTGAGCGTCAGGGCTGGGTCAGTTTCTCTCTCTCTCTCTCTCTCTCTCTCTCTCTCTCCTCTCTCTCTCGCGAACTATGTGATGATGATCGTGCTGGCGACTTGCATGTATACTTGTACGTGGACGCGCTTTTTCAGAAATAGCAGTAGTTCTTCTTCTACATAGAGACCACCTTGGTGCCCGACTAACGAAACCCACGCGCGTGCTTTCGTATAGGCCTAGGCCTACCACCAAACCAATCCACCCAACACCGACCGAGCTTTTGCTGCTTCTACCTCCCAAGTCTGAAGGCATGGTCAAAAAACGACTTGTGGCGTGGGAGTGGTGGGTAGCCTCGTGGGTAAGTGAGGGAGTGGACTCGACCCCCACGCCAATCCTGTATTACTGCACAACTCTTACTGGTCCCAAGCTGGAACTGGAAGGAACTTGGGTCAACGCGTGTTGGTGATGGTGTGTTTTTCTTTCTTGCCTTTTTTTTTTGGTCTTTATTGTATACATATGTATATATATATATTTTTTTTTTTAAAAAATTTTCTTCATACGTTTTTTGATGAAGTGATGTTGTTGAACGTTGTTGGGTGGTGAGTACTGGTCATCTGTTGCAGCCGTAGAGGTTCTGGAGGTAATGCTAGCTTGCTCTGGCATGGTGGTTGTGGTGGTGGAATCGGACTAGTTAATGGACTGCTGGGGTGGCGGCAGTGGCATCGAACCATAGTTTTTTTTCCCTTGAGCTACATGCTGTATACATACATACATGCTAGCATACATGCTACACGTTGGACGAAAGCAGAATGGCTAGCTAGCTAGCAACAGCAGCGGCGGTGGTAGCCTAGCGGATATCGTTAGTTGTCATGGTGGACTAGGCTAAGACTGGACTTGAACTGGGACCGGACTGACTGACTGACCGACATGGCTTTGCTTGTTGCCACTCGCTCGCTACCTGCCTACAAACCAACCAACCAACCAACCAGCCAACTGGGTTTGATAACCGGAGTCGTTTGGAGTTCGAGTTCTCTCAGAAGCTGGGTTTGGAGAGAGGTGAAAAGGTAGTGGTGTTGGATTTGAATTTGAACTGTGTCTTATCTGCTTTTACTTCTTTTGTGGGTGGAGTGGTGTGTGTGTGTGTGTGTGTGTGTGTGTGTGTGTGTGTGTTTATCATTTAATTAAGGGGGTTCGAATGTTCTACCATTTCTTGAGAAAAACAGCTCGGATTGCACTTTTGTCGTGTGTGTGTGTGTGTGGGGGGGGGGGGGGGGGGGGGGGGGGGGGGGGAACGCTTTACAGACCAAAAGGTTTCAGTCTAAAGAATGATCTTATTTCAGTTCAGACAAGAAGCTTCAGACTACCACTCATGATTTTTTGTGTAGATTATTCATTTATAAATATAGGACTTTTTTTTTTTTTTTTTATTGATTTGTAGATTATTCATTAATTATTCATTTATAAATGTAGGACTTTTTTTTTTTTTTTTGATTTGTAAATTATTCATTTACAAATGTAGGACTTTTTTATGATTTGCCGTTGTAGAGGGTGAATTTTGGATCGAAAATCGAGTTATGGCTAGTGAATGATAGTTCAGAAGGTTGTTTTTTTTTCTTTAAACATTTATTGATCGGTGAATTCAAGTCTAGGCATACACGTGATTTATTCATTTTATTTTATTTTAGTTAGTTTATTTATCTCTTTATCGATTCTATTTAAGGAGGGGGGGGGGGGGGGGGGGGGGGGGGGGGGGGAGGGAGAGTAGCGCAGAACACTATTTTTGAGTTCTCTCTTGTGCCGGGTTTTGTTGCGTATCCTCAAACTTTGATGAAAGAATACACGAAATCGTGTGTTATATTCGAAGTACAGTTACTTATGATTGGCCCCGTTTTTATTCAGTTTTAGTTTCAGTTTGTACACATGTACACGCACGCACACACACACACACACACACACACACGCGCGCGCGCGCGCGCACACACACACACACACACACACACACACACGCGCGCGCGCGCGCGCGCGCGCGCACACACACACACACACACACACACACACACATAATGTATCTTCATATCCTAAAATATAATATTGATATGTGTGGAACCAAGTTTTCACTAATTGACCCCAACAGAAAAAAAAAATCTGTAGGCCGTTTTTAACTCTGTCACCAGTTGAAAGTTTTTTGTTGTTGTTTGTTTTATTTTTCTACAAGTGCAGTGCAGGCGCTCCCGGGGAATTTTATCTGCAATGTGAAAATTTTTGCAAATGTTTTACAACAGTGTTTTGACCTAGTTAAAAGAAAAAGGAACCTTCAAACCTCTGCACAATGAAGAAGTGGTCACGTGAGATGGACTTCACTTAAAAAAAAAAAAAAGAGATTATGAAAAAAAATGATTTATTTACTGGATGAGGACATCACTTGTGTCAACTGCTTTTTTGTTAAATGAAAAAAAAAAAA
The DNA here is from genome assembly GCA_016801955.1 of Conus betulinus. Classification (NCBI taxonomy): domain Eukaryota; kingdom Metazoa; phylum Mollusca; class Gastropoda; order Neogastropoda; family Conidae; genus Conus; species Conus betulinus. The sequence goes on from JADBJO010008857.1 coordinate 41,074, forward strand.
AGAGATTATGGAAAAAAAAATTAAATGAAATCAGACTGTTTTAGCTGTACGTGCAAATTAGACCATCTTTCCTCCATCCTCCTCACCCCCACCCCAAGATTTTTTTGTTGTGTTGTTGTTGTTGTATATTTTGTACCGTCGTTGGGTTCAATGTTGCTTATAGGCCAGTCAACTGCAGGGGTGGAGGTGGGGGTGGGGGGGTGCGGGGCGGGGCAGGGCATACGAAGTCGGTTTGAAAAATTGTTTCTGAAAGAACGCATATCAGAAAGGGAAAAGGTTACGGTCAAAGATGCGAAGAAACTGTTAAAAAAAAAAAAAACCGGATCCATTATCCTCGAGTTTCTTGCTGCACATGAGAAATAAAAACCCGCTCTGGCACCTTCCTTCAAGCCATATCCGTTGAAGCGCCTCTGAACGCGGGTCTCGTTGGAGTGTGATGCCGAGTGCATCAGGCCACCAGAGTCATGCTGAACTCGACACTGCTGTATGGCCATGTTTCATAGCGAGTTGCTCATCCCATGGGATCCATTACTGAGCCTTCTTATTTATTGATGTGAGCACGCGTAATGTGAACAGTGACCGACACAGTGTCTGTGAACAAGCATGAAACCGTCCCTATAGGCAGTCAGGTTTTTGTTATGGTTGTTTTTTTGGTGTGTAAAGATTTTTTTCTAGAGAATCAAGAAAATGGCTTGGCTGGTATTCATCATTTTATTAACATTTTTTGTTGATTTTTCTACTTGTATGTTGATTTTTTTTGTTCAGAATTTCGTCAGCCCACTTAAAAAAATCTTACGTTTTTTTTGTTGCAGATAACTTGGTCTACGTGCATGAAAATATTCAATAATTGACAAACTTTATAAGAAACCGATTTTTTTTTTTTTTGTTAACAAGGACGTTTCCTGTATTTGATTTCTGTGGCTGTTTGAAGAATTTAGGGTCATAGATTAATTATTAATTAATTAATCATGAACCTATAGAAGACGAAATCAGCGGATGAACGAAGAGACTCACAAATAATAACAGAAAAAAAAAAGCACACACGTGAAATAGCAAGAAGAAAGAAAAAATAACTCCAGTAATAAGAAAACGAGACCGTGAATTGATGTGAAGTAAAAAAAAAAAAAAAAAGTAATAGTAACGTTCGGAAACAAACCCATCGTTCAACCACAGAAATTGAGCTCTCCCACTTGCGTGAATATATGTAAAATAAATGAAGGCAAAGTAGAAATAAGCAGAGTAAACAAGATCTAAAGTAAAGCGTTATTGATGCAAAACAAGAAAAGTTTTTGATATTTTTCAGCAAGTTAACTTTTCAGACATTAAAAACAAGAAACATCAAGAAGGCAGTATACAAGTAAAACAAGGAGTACTCAAGATCGTGATTGGCATTGGGATTTTGATGTGTTTGTATGTATTTTGCCTTTGTAGTCAATATGTATTTTGCCTTGTAGTCAGTATGTATTGTGTTGTTTAGTTATGTGTTTTGCCTTGTTGTCAATATGTATTCTGCCGTTTAGTCAATGTATGTTGCCTTGTAGTCAGTATGTATTTTGCCTTGGAAGTTGTAGTCAATGCCCAGTCTGTTTCATTGTCTGCAATACATTGACAATAAATTTGGCAGTGACATTTGTAGATATTATTAGACTGGCTATGGAAAATAAATGTGACTTTTTTTAGGGTTGCCAGAACATCCTTTTTATTATCCCATTTCTGTTGAAACAAGAAGAATAATAGACAGTCTGTAAATAAGTCTTATTTATTAGCCCTCTCTTTTTGCAGGGTCTTTTTCAAATCTTACTCATTTTTCTTTATGAATTCTCTCTTTCTGCGTTTTTTTTAAAAGAATCTTGAAACATTTTGCTTTAAAATTCCTCTCTTTTGGCGGGGTCTTTTCCAATCTTTAAAAAAAAAATTCCTTTCATTATTCCTCTTTTTTATTGTTTGTGTGTGTGTGTGCGTGTGTGTGTGTGTGTGTGTGTGTGTGTGTGTGTGTGTGTGTGTGTGTGTGCGCGCGCAGGATCTTTTGAGGTCCAGAGACATTTTCCTTTTAAGATAATTCCTCTCTTTTTGCAGTTGTTTCGATTCTGTCAAACATTTTTTGTATTATCCCTCTATGTTCGCAGGGTCTCAGTCGGAAAGAGGAAGAAGGTAGACACAGAAGGACACAGAAGGACTGTGGAGAGATGGGTGGGACAGGCTGATGGAGGTGGGGGAAGAGTGCCTGTGGAGATGGGTGGGGACAGGGTGATAGATATATATAGAGGTGTGGGAACGTGGGGGGGCGGCGGTGGGACGGTCTGGCATTGTGGACGGGGGGGGGGGGGGGGGGGGGGGGGGGGAGGGAACAGGAGTACAGACAGCCTTGACCATCCGTTGAAGCATGGCGCCAGTGTTCAGTGCCTACTGCTGAAAAATGCATGGACATCTCGCGTGATCCTTGCCGACCTTACTGAGGAGGGGGGAGAGGGGGGGGGAGAGGGGGGGGGGGGGGGGGGGGGGGGGAGGACGGGGAGAGGCCGCGATGGTCACGGTATGCCATACAGTGCTGCAGGACACACTCCCCCCAGGTCCTTCCCTCCCCTCCCGTCCCTCCCATAGTCTCGTTCCCTCCCTGACCCCTAATGGATTCAACACCTGTCACAAGGCGCTCCCCTGCCTCGCCCTTACCTCTTGCTTCTTACCCCTCCCCCCCCCTCCCCCCCTCCCTCCCCTCCACCCTTCCTTGACCTGTGGATATGAAAGAGAGTTGTCGATTAACTAACCAACCTGGATCAGACGGGCCTGTTCAAACTCGGGCGTGCACAATGGATCATTTTTGGACGGGCATGCACATTTTTGGACGGGCGTGCACAACGGATAATTTTTTGGACGGGCATGCACAATGGATATTTTTTGGACGGGCGTGCATAATGGATATTTTTGGACGGGCGTGCACAATGGATAATTTTTGGACGGGCGTGCATAATGGACAATTTTTGGATGGGATTGAAAACTTTACAAAACCCTTGAGATAACACTTTATCACTAATAAGATAAAGCCTTTGGACCTGTCGTCCCAGACACTGGATGCGAGTAGTGCCATTATTCATACCTGTCCTCTTCATGGATTTGTAAATTAACCAGTGCAAGAAAAAGAAAATGCAGGTCACCCACTTATGAGCATATTATTAAAAAAAATAACCTGAAGGTGTTTTCCACTTGATAAAACGCCAAGGAAGAGAGAGAGGGGTAGGGGGAAATCAAAAAAGGAAAATAAGAAATGATGAAAGCTAGTAAACAAACAAAAGCCTGCATGCACACTTAAGTATATACATTTTAGTATATACTTTTTAGGTGGCAAACAACGTACTTATATAAAATTTTACTGTTTACTTTTAAGAAAAAAAAAATAAAAGAGGAGAGAGAGAGAAAAAGAAATTGGTTTCGAACGGGTTCACGAGTCATATTGGGAGTCAACGTGAAAGCTTGAACTTGATTTGTACTCTGAACAACCAAGCAGAGGGGGAAAATGCAACTGAAGGAAAAAAAAGACTATTATACGAACTGAGCTAAATTAAGCCATAAAGATTAAAGAGAGAAAATGTCCAAATCTATGTGTGTGTGTGTGTGTGTGTGTGTGTGTGTGTGTGTGTGTGTGTGAGAGAGAGAGAGAGAGAGAGAGAGAGAGAGAGAGAGAGAGAGAGAGAGAGAGAGAGAGAGCGCACGCGCATGTTTTTCAAATACAAACTTCCATATTTAAAAACCGAAATAGAATTGGACCCAGTTGTCTATCTGCTTTTTTGTTGCTTTTTTGCCTTTGCGTGTGCAACCGGAAAGAGTTCTCCTCGCATAGGTAGCTCTCCACTCACCTATGTTAGAGGTGTACTATACAAAAAAAAAAGCAAAGATTATGACAAAAATGATGATTTTTTTTTTGTTTACTTGTCGCTAACTTGGGGTTGAAGTAAGTAAGTTTGTATTTATTTTTTTTTAACAGGACTTCCGGGTGTCTCCCGTGTGACTTCTTTTTGGTAAGTGGTAGAGTGACAGTGTTGCCGTCAGAGAGAGATTGCCTACTTTAAACAGTTCAAGAGCAGGTGGGTGATTCATCACCAGTACAAACTGAAGAAGTTATCAGACATCGGCGGTTAAATGAATTCCGTGAAACCCACGCTCAAAGGCAAATCATCTCCTGCAGAGAAAGTCTGCCGCTTCTGGTGTCCACCAAGACTGGCAAGAGCTGAAGTTTTTCCCCCAACATTTTTTTACTCTTTTTTTTCGTAATGTGAAAAAGAAGAAAAAACAAAACCCAACAAACTTTAATCCTGACAAAACTAACAACCTCTCTTCAGCAGCAAGTCGGGGGTCTGCAGGTGCTACCCGCCTTTGTGTCCATCGCTTTTTGCTGCCTGGAATTAAAGAATTTCTTTTTTTTTTTCCCCTCACGGTTCAGGATAACCCGTGGACTTTCGTCTAACAAGCTCGAGTGAAATCTTTCTACATTGTACAGAGAAAAAACAAAATTACAGAAGATCAAGTGACCGGGACGACTATCGTGTGCATAAAATCAGATCAACGCCAGTGACCAAAGATAATGCAACAAAACATGGAAATGTTGATCAGACAGATGAAAACATATTGCATGCAGCAGAATATGTGGAGAGCAGATGGTCATTGTCAAAGCGTTTTCCGTTATTGTTTGTCTTCCATTGTTTAAAATGTCGTGACGAACCTTTGAGAACAAGGTGATGGTGTATCGAATGTGTGGGTCGCTGCATCGTTCACAATAATGATGGAATAATGTTTATGCAGTGTTTACGATCCAATAATGATGGAATAATGTTTATGCAGCGTTTACGATTCAGTAATGATGGAATAATGTTTCGGAAATTTAGATGTAACTATTCTGTGAAAGAGAGAAGATTAGGACAGAAGATATCCACTGTGTGTGATTAAATTGTTTTTATTTATTTATTTTATTTTGTTAAAATATTGTCGTTCTTCATTTGGGCGAGTGGAGTGACGACAGAGAAAAGGGCCACTGGGTTGTTATTGAGGGCTGGAGAGTCTGAGACGAAGGAATGGATCGTGAAGAGAACTTAAAAGAATTTGGATTACAAATAATTGGAGGGTTTGATTTTCCTTTTCCTTTGTTATTTTTTTTTCTCCCTCTGTTTTTTCCCCTTGCCAACGCTCCGATTGTTGTTCTCGTTGGTTCGGCATAATTTTGTTATCGGAAATATTTTTTAAAACTTCAAACAATTCGTTAAAAAGTTAACTTAGAAAGTGAAAATCAGTTTCACAAATATATTAAGAAAATTATGATTGTCTTGAAAATGATAACACAAACGTTTCTACGATCATACGTCCTGAGATTTTAAAATATCACGCATGGGTGCGCGCGCGTGTACGCACACACGCCCGCCCGCCCGCACGCACGCACGCACGCATGCGCTTACAGTCAAGAGCACATTCTGTGCTACATATGCTCGCCCCCTCCCCCCGAAAACAACAAAACGAAAACACACACACACACACACACACACACACACACACACACACACACACACACACACAAAAAACACCCCCCCCACAAAAAAAACAACAACAAAAAAACAAAAAAAAACAACAACAAGGAAAAACATCCGTACATGGATTGTATAGTGCTGCAAATAATTGTCCACCGCTAAAAGAAAAAAAAAAAGTTCACCGCTAAAAAAAAAAGGAGAAAAAAAAAAGTCTATGATTTTGATTGAATATTTGATATGTTAGAAATACTTCCCTATAATTCCCATTACTTTCACATTCCCTATGATGATATCCAAGATGAACTGACAGTGGATGCAAAATTCCCGTTTGTCCACCGCCTATGCCTGACCCCCGACACTGGCAACATAACACAACTGAAATAAAGTGCAGTTTAATTTAAAAAAGAAAATTTTGTGAGAGAGAGAGAGAGAGAGAGAGAGAGAGTACCTCGATGATAGCGTTGTGTTTTAGTTTCTGCCCTCCCCACGCAGATCAGCGAATGGCTTTCGTCATTGAGCAATAGGATTCTCTCTGACATGGTAAGTATACTAGCCAAACAGGGAGTATAATACAAACTCCCCATTTCTCATTGTCTGTCTGTCTGTCTGTCTGATTGTCTGTCTGTCTGTCTGTCTGTCTGTCTGTCTCTCTCTCTCTCTCTCTCTCTCTCTCTCTCTCTCTCTCAGCTATTGAACATGACAATGTTAGTGGTTTTTTTGGTTGTTGCCAATTTTGATACTTTGGAGATTTTTAAAGGTGACGGCGCAACCTTTTTTTTTCCGTCTTTTTTCCTTTTCTGTTCTTTACCCGTCTGTATTTCTGTCTGTCTGTCTAGCGAGTTTCTCTCTTGTCGACAGCAGAAAATGTTTTCTCTCTCTCTCTCTCTCTCTCTCTCTCTCTCTCTCTCTCTCTCTCTCTCTCTCTCTCTCTCTCTCTCTCATATTTAACTATCTAGATAACTGTGTCTATTTTGTTAGTACATGGCTGCCCTGACAGACGTATCAGACATGCTGACTCATTGTCGTCTGTGACGTTTTGCAAAGTAATTACATTAATCTGTATCATTACCTGCCGTAGTCTGGTCAGACCACATGGTGACTGACCGCCCCCCCCCCCCCCCCCCCCTCTACCCCACCCCGCACACACGCTTTAATATCTCCGGTTAAAATCTGAAGTGATTCACAACGTGAAGATTGCTGATTTTTATCTGTTTAATTGTTTATTCATTTATTGATATATTTATTTCATTTATTGATTTATTTATGTGTTGTTTGCAAAAGAAATTCTATTAATCCGTATCGCTACTTGCCACAGCATAGTCGGGGCACTTGGTGACTCCCCACGCAAATCCCTTCACTCCTGGACAAAAAAAATCTGAAGTGAGCCGGTTTTTTTTTTTTTTTTTAACTTTTGTGTTGTTTTTTTGTGTTTATTTATTTTTGATATCTTAAAGATAGACGGTGACTGTTCTTCATATAACTTGCAATGTTTTCTAACGTGTAGAGACTGTTTGTTTAAATGTAGGTTAAAATAAACAGTAGAGAATTCCACCGGGGAAGTTTCGGCAATAAGGTCAATGGTTTCAAAATCAGGAAAAGTCTACAGTATATGATATTCAATAAATACATGATCACCTCAGGTAGAACAGGGCCGCCATTACAACCTTTCTTATTGGGGTGTGCTCCAGACTTGTTTTCCATTTGATGCATTCTAATTGTATGCCATTTCCCATTTCATGCCATTTCCATTTCATGCCATTTACCTTTTCATGCCAGAACTCTGTAACTTTGTAAAGCAATGTCAGAGGTTAATTGGTAATGCACTGTACGGCAGTCAATTGTTCCGTTCTTTAATTGAAATTAGATCCTCTGAGGAACAGTAAGCTGTAAGCAACCTGAATCAAACGAGTTGAGTGCGGTGGTTAATGATGAATTCAATTCTGAATGCAATAAGTTCTGAACGACGAACGATAAGTAATCATAAACAACATGACTAGAAGATTGTACGATGGTTGATAACTTCCATTCTCAATAATGAAATTAGTTCTTATGATAAACAAAATCAGTCGGTACTACCCAGGTAGGCAGCCCGTTGTTGTGTAAAAGAGTGTTGATTGTAAAGCGCTTAGAGCTTGGTCTCTAGCCGAGAAGAGGCGCTATATAAGTATTCATTATTATTATCTATGGACAACATGAACAGAACAAGATATTAAGGTAATTTAAAATTCCATTCTTAATGAAACACGAATAGAACAAGATTCGTTGTAAGACAGTTATTTTTGCACTTTGCGCCTATTATACGTATGTGCACATTTTCATGCAGCTTTCAGGAAACGGCTCGAAGAGCAGCAGCAGCAGCAGCAGCAGCAGGACGGAATTCCTTGAGAGTGGTAGGTAAACAACCTTCCAACTCCGATGATGTATGCCGGGGGGGGGGGGGGGGGGGGGGGGGGGGAGATTCCAAGACCACCACACCCACCACTCACGCCTTCACACCTCTTCAACCATTACCCACGTCAGTCAATGGCACTGGTAGAATTCACGGGTAGCTTTGAAACCCCCGTGGACTTCCAGTGCCATATATGGACAGTGGGCAGCCAGCATCGGAGCGCCGCAGGGTGGATGGATGGATGGATGGATGGCAGGAAGGCAGGAAAGAAGGAGGAGGGAGAGAGAAGGAAGGTAGCAGTTACAGGCCTACTGCTGTTATTATCGAGACCGTCGTTCTGTGTCTGCGTGGTTAGTCGATGGTGGAGACGGGGGGGGGGGGGGGGGGGGGGGGGGGGGGGGGAGACGGACGGTCGTTGTGACGTCAACGACGTGCGCGTGCAGTCGATGATGGACGAATGAGGTTTGGGAGGGGGAGGGGAGGAGGGGAGGGGAGGAGAGAGAGAGAGAGAGAGAGAGATGCACCCACACATGCATACATTCCACAACGCAACACAACATGGCGCAACACAACACTCAAAACACATACACAACACACACACACACACACACACACTCACACTCACACACACTACACACAGGAAAAACCCAGGGACGGAGCAGAGATTATCGGGACATGGGGAAAGAAAGATTTGGGATGAGATAGCCGTGCCTCAGTGTCAGGAAGAGTTTGATCTCATGATATAGACTGGGGTGAATTTCATGGCAGGAATATTCTGTTGAATGAATGGTTTTTGGAACGATAAATACAGATCATACGGACTGCTGCATATATATGAAGCTGTAAACTGTACTCCTGAAGCAGGAGATGAATCTACGAGTCAGATTCGATTCTTCGTACAATAGGATTGAGCTCAAGCCTTAACTCTCTCTGTCTGTCTGTCGGTCTGTCTGGATGTCAGTCTCTTCTCTGTCTCTGTCTGCCTGTCTGCTGTCTGTCTCTCTCTGTGTCTCTTCTCTTTTTCTCTT
>JADBJO010008857.1:55000-67500 GCA_016801955.1 Conus betulinus
CACACACACACACACACACACACACACACATATTTTGACACACACACACACACACATGCAGTACCATGCATGCCACACACACACACACGCGCGCGCAAAACGCGCGCGCACACACACACATATACACACAAACTCGCACGATTTGTGTGTGTGTGTGTGTGTGTGTGTGTGTGTGTGTGTGTGTGTGTGTGTGTGTGTGCATAAAAGCAAGTATTGATTGAAAAAGTGAATGATGGAACCACAACCTCCTTAGTCTGTGAATAGAACTAAATGGATGAATGAATGTAATGAATCGAATAAACGAATAAGCAAACGAATGTAGGAATGATTAATTAATTGATTGAATGATGACAACGAAAGAATAAACAAACGACAGAACGAACAGATTAATCAGAAGACGAACACACTAAAACATTCTAATAAAAGAATGAAAACAATACCAAAACAAACAACAGATCATAATTAACGTTCATCATCAAATAGAGAGGTTATGCGTTACCTCTCCTCTCCAGTCCGTTCATTTCTAAAGCATACAAGAAACTTCATTATCAATACCTTTGACATGCCTCTGTGCAATACCTCATTTAAGTAGCAAGGTTTTCCAAATAATGCAGACTCACAGCGGGAAGCACAAACACCAGTGGCAAATGTACATGATAACATAATAATGCATAATAATATACAATAATGCACATAATAACACAATACCAATGTTGTGATGAGAACGGGAGCCGATGACGAAGCGACGGTTTTTGATATGGGCCTTTGCGGTCGGCTGGGCTACAAACTACCATGAATTGAATGGAATTGACAGTCATCGAGGATTTGAAACTGAACACTGTACTACGTGCATGGATTAAGGTCCTGCTGTCTTTTTAAGTTCTTTTAAAGCAGACTGTTTCTTTCAGGTAATCTGTGTGTGTATGGAGACTGCAGTATTCTTTAACAAGAGACGTCATCTGTCATATAAATAGAACTGACACACGTATTGTCTTCTGCGCAGATCACTTTTTTTTTTTTCTATACACTAGATTGACATTTTAAGCAAATGTCAGGGGTTGTAAAAAAAAAAATGATGATAATAATGAGGCAAAAAAAAAAAAAAAAAAAAGATGTACGAAACTTTTTTTTTTTTTTTTTCGAAAGCGCAACCAAGATTAACACGTTGATTCCGTTAAACATCAGTCGGATTTGGAACTGTATATTTTCCCCCGTTGTCCGGACACTTAAGGTGCTGGCGATTTTTTTTTCCCCAGAGAGAAAGTACAAAACATATAGGAAAAGGTTTAAAGGAATTTTTATGTTGCGTCAAAAGTTGACAAAGCGCTTCTTTTGTTTAATATGTAGGATACCAACCAAGAAGCTGCTTGAGATCAACACCGAGTCCTGGGAGGACCTTGCAGCAAGCAGACCGCAACAGTTGGAGGAGAAACTCTCTCAAGAAACAGCTGCAGACTGGCGAAGACAAACTGACAGCTGCTGCAGCAGAAAAGCCAGCCCGCAGAAAGGGGATGACAGCCAACAAACCAGTGACAACATGCAGATGGGGGACCGCGGCGACAAGGACTCTGGCCACTCTGGCATCGGTCTCTACAGCCACAGGAGACGCTGCTCGGGGCTAGCTGACAGCCCGAGATATAAATCGTAGGTCGGACATATGCGCGTTATCCATGGTCAGCTATGACCGACGGAGGCCTACTGCTGCTGCTACTACTACCAACAAGGGGATCTGACGTAGGCCCTACAAGAAAACTTATGGAACAGAATAAACAACAGTGCAAAAAAAAAAAACAAAAACAAAACAAACAAAACAAAACAAAAACACACACACACACACACACACACACACACACACACACACACACACAAAACAAACAAACAAAAACCCCCATATAACTGCAGTCACAGACAGCAATTGTCGTGTACCCAACTGTAAACTGTGATGATTTATTATTAAAACAAAAGCCGCTTTCAAAGGACGGCGGTGAGAATTTAAAAGAAATCTATAATAAATGAATTAGGCCATGTCGACATTCTAAATCTGGAGAGAAAAATGTTCTAGAAACTGAATGATATACCGTTCTTCAGACTGCGTGATAACTCAGTTTTAGTGCCAGAATTGCAGAATTCGTCCTGGATAAAGAACTGACCGGTCAGTCAGTATCCGCTGACACCAATAGTACATTTTGGAACCGACGAAGAACAGTAAGCATTCTAGTAACGAGTACTCTCCCTTTTCAAAGATTGGAAGTAAATGTAGTTGAAGAATATAATTATAGGTTATAATTTTGATGAAGTGTTCTATCTTTTTCTAAGTAATTGTAGTCGAAGAATACACACATCAGGAATTGGATGATGTTGCAAATAAAACAACAACAACGACAACAACAACAACAACAAACTAAATGGGAAGAGGATGGTAGTGATGAAGGATATTTCTGTCACTCGAAAAAGAGAAAACACTGGAAAAAAAAAAAATTGGTATGTCAGTCAAAAAAAAAAAAAACAAAAAAAAAAAACAAAAAAAAAAAAAAAAAAAAAAAAAAAAAACGATTGATACACTATATGAAATTTGTGAAAAAACAAATTAAAAATAAAATGTATTATCTACCAACATTCTGAACGTGGTCCATGAATTAAACTTGTCTTTATCTCAATCAGTAGGGTAATGAGATCATTTGAACAGCCCAATTAAACAACCGTCTCCTTCTCCTATCCCTCAAACGTACGCACGCGCGAGGGGGGGGGGGGGGGGGGGGGGGGGGGGAGAGAGAGAGAGAGAGATGGATTTGCTCTCAGATTATTTTGAGGCATGGAAAAACCTAGGTATAGAAGGATTATCAGGATGTGGAAAAAAAAAACAACAACACTCCAAGACTTCAGATAAAATAGATGTGTCCCAAGGCTAAAAAAGATTTTGGTCTCAGTAGACTGTCATTTCACGGCGAAACTAGTGCGGTGAATGGTTTTGGAACGATACGTACAGATTATAAGATAGCTACTTTTATAAAACTATAGCTACTTTTATAAAACTATAAACTCTACTCCAGGAGAAAACTGACCGTCCATGCAGTCAACGAATATGGAAAAGGGTTTACAACAAGGTAATCTGATGTCGCGCTAATTATTTAGGTTTTGTGTTAACATATTGGGTGTTATTATTGACATAGAAAATTAAGGATCTTAAATAATCGGAACCGAACACATTAAATGGCTCAATGTGCAGATGATGATATAAAACAGATAAACATCGTTTGTTTATCGAACATTGGAGATAAACCAGCTGTTTGTTCAAACTACCAAAGCCAAGAAATAGTTTAAATCGCTTCGGTAAAATGTGTTAAACGGGTCTTGTCTTGAAACAGAGAGCCTAAGAAATAGTTTAAAGCTGATTTGTTTAGAAAGTAGAAATAAAACAGTTTTTAGAAAAATCAGTGTACATACAACACATGAAAATAATTTGAAATTCTTCGAAACTAAAATTTGGAGGAAGCTAAAATTTGGAGAACTCGTTTACGTATGACTCCAACTGAAGACGCCAAGCATGTGTTTCAGATTAGAACGAAGAGAATGCATTTCTCTTCGGGCAAAATTTCAGTTCTAAACGTGATCTTCGTTTTAACTTACCACAGCCATGGATTTATTCATGAAATCCACTATACTCGTGCGTCTAAAATTATCAAAACATGTGATGTGTTGAAGGGGAAATCAAGCAGCATTCGTTCGGAGTTATGGGCCTGTAACTATTTCATCGTGGGAGCAAGAGTTACCCTACTTGTTTGTTATTTAGTGTGGTGTGTTGAATTTGTACAAAAATGATAACCAGGACAGGACCAATGGAAGAGCAATGGTACGTTATGAAAAAAAAAGAAATATTGTGTTCTGGTTTCCTTTTATGTAAATGGAAACTCGACTTTTATTCTATCTTTAATTTAATTGAAAACAAAATCATGTCAGTTCCTTTCTGAAAGCGTAATCAAATGTTTTGGTGAAGAACTTTTGCACAAGTATACATGCCAGAATAATTTCTGGACTCGTCCATTTAAAACCTGTGTGTACATCCTCACAAACTTTGTCAAGACAAAAAACTTGATGTGAACCCCCTGTTCCAATATGATTTCAGTTTTTAAAAAAAATGTTGCAGAGCATAACGTGACCTTGTAACTACAGAACCTGCATTGCCCAATATCTAAATGAGGAAATCTCCGTCCTGAATTATACTGACAGATATTTTTCTTTCCAAGTCAGTAAAAAAAAAGTTTGAAATATACTACTATGGACAAACTATTGTTTTGGAAAATAAGCAAGATGATAGAAATGTGGATTGTAATTTTGCGATAAGAAGGGACAGGGACAATAGACAGCTTTTATTTTTATTTAGTTAGGAAAAAAATCAAATGTTTCAGATATGCTATTTTCGAATTTTGTTTTTAAAAAAGAAGCAAGATAAAAGAAAATGTAGACGATAAGATTGAGTCAATGGACAGAATGCAGCATTTTGATTAGTAATAAACGTTACATTTTTGAGTTAATGATAACAAGTTACAATGTAGACTTTTAACCTTCAGCTTTTCAAACACATACACTTTTCTCTGCGAAGATTATCTATTTACTTCCGATTAGTTTCTATTGCTTTAATGTGTTTTGAAATGTACGGTCAATGACCTGCAGCCTTTAAAACTGTGTACTGCCAGCCCGTTTCTTCTTCTTTTTAGAATCGATTTTACTTTAAGACTGCTACGAATTTCATTGCAAAATAGATACGGCTATGAACTGCTAGAGTTACTCAAGAGTATGGCTAGTCACCACACTTTCTATATGGAAATTCATAGTAGGGTAAAAGCTACTATCGCCGTTACCGTATTCAGAAATGGTTTTGTTTGTTGACATGCCCAAGTACATGAGTCGTGTACTTAAATGTAACTGTAATGTTTACCCAGTTCAACATAAAGGTGTGTGTAAAAAAAACCGTGTTTGTGTACGTACTGTCTTTGAGTAATATGAACTTGATATGTTAGTTTGTGACTGTGTAGTAGTCTTTTTAAACTCCTTCGCGCTTTTAAGAATGGTGTAGTGGATTTTATATACTTTCCTCTTAAAAATTCAAAGAACTAAAAATACCCCCTTTAATAGACCTATGTAATAAAATAAAAAAAAGAAAAATTACGGGAGAAACGCTGGGGAACTTGTGGTGGGGCAGAACAAACTACTCCTTTCGTTATCCTTGAATGTAGGATTGATTGCTTGTAACAGCCGAACGCGCGTAGCAGCGCCGCGCGCGCCGCGGCGGTCGCACACAACACACACACACACACACACACACACACACACAACACACAACACACACACACACACACTTTATTTTTTTCCTTGATTTTTAAAAGGCCCCTTCAAACAAAAACTTTCAAAATCGAAGAACTAACAAAAACACCCTTTTAGTCAGGTCTGACTCCTCGTGGAAAAAAAAAAGAAGAAAATAATGGAAAGAAAGAAAAGAAAAAAAAGAAATGAAGAAAGCAAAGGAAACAAGGAAAAAAAGGAAAAAAAAACAGAAAGAAACAAAATGAACAGAAGAAAAATAAATACTGTCTCAAAATAAAATCCGCCAGACGATGAACAAACGACTCAAAAAAGTGGGGCGTTTGTGCGTGGGTGTTGTGTGTGGTGTGTGTGTGTGTGTTTTCCTTTCCTGGTCTTAAAGAAACGAAATGAATTCTTCTAGTTTAACTAAAACGAAAAACAGCCACGAACGGAAACAAGCACTCGCACTCTGCTCTAGTAACTAAACCATCAACGAACCCGTAAGTTAAATGCGTAAATTCTGCCAAGTCCATGCCATCGAGTAAAATCATGAACAACATCATGAAACAGAATATTGATTTTTCAAATACGTTTGACTCATTAGAGAAATTGGGGAAATGATTGCTATTGATTGATGTTTTACACACTTGGATTATGAAGGTATGAGACAGGTATAACTTGAATGGATTTATTCCTAGGCTAATTGTGTCCCACATGGTAATTTGTGAATGGCTTATGGTCATGGTTGTATTTGACAAATTGAAACAAAACAAACAAAACAAACCCACACACAACACACCCCCGCACGCACGCACGCAGACGCACGCACGCACGCGCACACACGCACACACACACACACACACACACACCACACCACACCCACCACACCACACCCAAACACACACACACACACACGCACGCGCACACACAAATATAAAACGTTCGCGCACAACACACAAATTATAAAAACGGATTAAGTCACAATATCTGCAAGGCATCGCAATGACCTCTCAACCCATGTTGTGTGAAAACTGCTGACCGGTCATTTTTGTGTAAACACCCCTTTGCATACTTTTTTTTCCATCTTTGGGGAAGTTTTATTGAAAGGTCTCCCTACCGGTTAACATATGTTTGTTCTTTTTGGGTTTTCACAGTCATTGTGCACGTAGCTCTAAAACCACTTTCCACAAAATGTAGGACAATACAGCTTAGAGAAAAACGCGCGCACACTTCACACGCACACGCGCGCGCGCCGCGCGCACACACAGCAACCACAACACACACACACGAACACATAAGACAATAAGCACCACAGTCGCAAGCTACGCGTAACTCCAATCGCTAACTACAAATAGCGCCGTCGACGCCCGTCGCGTACCACCACACCACACCATACCATACACACAACACCACACACTCACCATCCACGCAAGGACAGTGAGTGAGAGAGAAAAAGAGAGCAGAGGATGGAGGAGGCGTAAGAGAGTTACATGACACACACAACACACACACCAAGCGACCCAACACACACACCACACACACACACACACACACACATACACACACACTTGCCCTTTTTCGCAGCCTCTCTGATAGATTTCAATGAACAGAGCTCAGTTTTGACAAAGACACGGACACAACACACACACGCCTTACCATTTTCCCAAGATAGCCAGAGTTTCTAAGATCCGGGTGGGTTGTCAACAACATGAAATGAATTGAATACTAATCTTAAAAATCCTCACTTTTTTCAAGAAACATTGAAATGATGGTCCATTGAGTACGTTCTTGAATACCTCAGAATACGAAGAATAAAAATTGGGTTAAATCTTAACCACCATGAAGTGTTGTCTGGCTTATTGATAATTCAACAGATCCACACTGTTATTGACTCAAAAGGAATTGATTTGAAGTGCCAAACATGCTGGCATTTTATAATTATGTTCAGAATGATTTTCCAGCAGACCTTGGCATGAATTGCTGAAAAGTAACCGTTAAATCTGCTATGGGAATTTTATTATCATTTTCCTCTCACCAGTTCGAAAAATCTGTAGAACAATTTTTTTTTGTACATTATGTGTGCGCATGTGTCCTAGATTAATTTATCATCAACTGACAATAAACTGATGAGAACAACAACAACAACAACAAACAACAACAACAACACCAACACACACCACACACACCACACACACACACACACACACCACACACACACACACACACACACACCACGCACATACGCACGCACACTCAACACACACACACACACACCACCACACACACACACCACACACACACACCACACACACACCACGGCTTAAAGATTTAGTGTAATGAAGCAGCTAATATTTTTTTGTACATTAGCGCTTGTGTCTAGATTTATTTATCATCAACCGACATGCACTGGAGGAGATAGAACAAACACACACACACACACACACACACACACATGTACACACCACTACACAACACACACACCACACACAGGGAGAGAACGCAAAACACGCACTGACAGACACGTTTACGCACGCACAGAAACACACGCACACTACACACACACACACACACACACACCCACACCACACGCAACCACACACGCACACACACACACACACACACACCCACACACACACACCACACACACACACACCATTTGAAATTTCCACACGTATGTAGTCCCCTCTCCTCAGCGCACCACCCCAAAACACCACACCACACCCACAGTACGTACAGTGCAGTAACAAGGCTTTCGCTGTGTGTTGGCCACTTTGCTCAATGGGTGGTATTCTCCTCTCTCTCTCCCTCCCTCCTCTCCTCTCTCTCAGCCAACGCTCCCAGACTTTGTGCCAACATGTAATAGCAGCTGTGCACAGCGCGTGAAACTGGGTACCCCCCCCCACATAACAGACAGACCCGCGAGGAACTGAGTCATTAAATCCTGACTTTCATTGACCAGTTCTCGACGTGTATGTAATTGCCTTAATGGTTCCACTGTCCTTCTACTGAACACTTGACTGCCTATGTAAAGAGTGTAAAACTGCACTTAAAAGAAAAAAAAAAAAGGATCCGTTCGGCCACGTGGGCACCAGCGAATGTTAGGTTGATTTTGATGATCTTTTTAGCCCCTTAACTGAATTGTGAAGTTTTTGTCACTGAAATACTAAAAAATGGATTGGACAAAATGTTTAGGTTGTTGTGGTACACAATTTCATTACCTGTACATTTTTTTCCCCCAACACTGAAGTAATTTAATTGAAGTTTGTCAATAAAATATGGATTGGACATCATTTTCGATTGTTATGGAAGAAATTCATCAACCTTCACGTTTTTCTTTTTCTTTTTCAAAAATGAACTAAATTCGTGACTTAGCTCTATCAAACTTTAGATGAGTTTTTCTGAGAATTTTCTCGTCACATCACTCGCTAATTGATCTGTTACGTCATTTTCAGTGTAGTCCACATCGGATAGGAGGATCCAGCACAACCTTCCTCCAGTTTTCACCAAAAATGATTGCTTTGAATATTCTATCCAAAAAGAAATAAGTCTCACCGCGAACTTAGAATGGCAACTGGACAAAAAAGTATACGGCTCTGATGAAGAATAAATACAGTGTCTTCTTGAACTTCGAATCCCAAATGCAGAGCAATTGGCTCTGAGGAAGAATAAATAGTGTCCTCTTGAACTTAGAATCCCAAATTGCAGAGCATTTGGCTCTGAGGAAGAATAAATAGAGTGTCCTCTTGAACTTAGAATCCCAACTGCAGAGCACTTGGCTCTGGTGAGAAATAAAACAGGCCTAATGTGTGTATTTGCAGAGGATTTGGCTCTGATGAAGATAAATAACTTCGAACTTAGAATCTCAACTGGCAAAGTTTTTTTTGCTCTGATGAAGAATAAAAACGGTGTCCTCTTGAACTCAGAATCCCAACTGGCAAAGCATTTGGCTCTGATGAAGAATCAACAGAGTGTCATCTTCAACTTAGAATCCCAAACTGGCAAAGCTTTTATCTCTGATGAAGAATCAACAGAGTGGGGGATTGGTGTAAACAGCGGCGACGCATTCCTACATGAACTAGAGCGCCATTACGCTTCACAGCTGCAAGAAGCTCAGACTAACACAGCCAGTTGCAGTTTTCCATCATTGTTACCACGACCTTACTTCTTTTCTTTCTTTCTTTCTTTTCTTTTTTTTCTTTCTTTCTTTTCTTCTCCTTTTTTTAATTTCTTTTTATGTTTGCTTGCTTTCTTTCTTTCTACTTTTTTTTTTCTTACTTTCTTTTCTTCTTCTTCTTCTAAAAAAAAAAAACTTTTCTTTTAATTTTACTAATTTTTTTCTTTCTTTTCTTTCTTTTCTTTTTTCTTCTTCTTCTTCGTGTTTTCCATTTCTTTTCATTGTCCTTCTTTCTGTCCATTTTTTTAAAACTTTTCGTTCTTCTTCTTCTTCCTTTTTTGTTTACAAGCGCGCACACACGTATGCGCGCGCGCGCGCACGCACACACACACACACACACACACACACACACACACACACACACACACACGCACATGCACACGCACACACACATGGGCTCGTGCCCACACATCCATACACACATGTGTACATTCACTGCACACACAGACAAAAAAAAAAAAAAAAAAAGGACAACCAATGTTAGGTAGGCACTCAAGGCCTGACCAGCGCGTTGGGCTAATGCGTAGGTCAGACATCTGCTAAGTCGTAGCCACGAGACCCTCTTCTTCAATTCTCTCATCTTAGTTGTCAATTCATTTATCCATCAGCTTAAAATCGTGCGTAGTGTGGTCTCAAAACATAGCGGATGTGGGTGTAGCGTATAAGGACTACTCCTCACGCAGTGACATCCTCCTTGATGAAACTGATACTGAAACTCATATGTCCAGCCCATTTCGGCCAGTTCCACACATAAGACGTTTTAGGTTTTAGCCTGAATCCAGGCTTTGATTTCTTTTATTAAAGCAGTCTCCATAGCCATTCTGACTTCTGACTGTTCATACTGCCTTCCACGAACGGTGGTCCAATTCTGTTATACGAAATGCATCCCCACACACCATCAATGTCAATGCAGTCTTCGGGCCAAGATGGACGCTGGACAGAGAAAGCACTGACCACTTCTCTTCGACTTTCCTCCACAGTTTTACATGTCCATTGGGTTTGATCACAGTGGTCATTTTTATCACCGAAAATAACATTTTTCCACTGTTCGTTCCCCGTCCAGTGAAGTTTACTCCTACAGTACTGCAGCAGCCGCTTCTTTCTGTTCACTTCCTTGATGACTAGTTTCTTCACTGGGGGATGCTTTGTATAGCCAAGTCCATGAGGATTTCGCTTGATCGTCTTTTGGACTTTGACTTCCACGGCGGTTGCTGCATGGAACCTCGGCTGAAATTTCAGAAACTGTGGCAGAGATCTGTCCCGTTTGACGATCTTTGACAGTGCAGACACGCACCTGTTTGTGAACACTCTGGGCCTACCACTCCTAGGTTTGTTTTTCTACTGTTTTTCTGTCACAATAGCGCTTGTAAACTTTCCCGACGGTTGATTCAGTTCAACATATTTGCCACCTCAAACACACCCGAAGCCCCTGGTCTATCAACGACACAATGTATTTTTTCGTCTCCTCTGTGAGTTGTTTGTTTGCCGAAACCATGCCAGATCTAACAGCAAACCGCAAGCACCTAACGACAGTTCAACGATTTTCTTTACTTCACACAAAAGAGTACACTTGTGAAAATGACGTCAGTGGTTTTCGGTACACAAAATCTTCGGTACACTAACTCACTAACGCTAAATAATGGCTAGATAATCTAGTGGAAACAACCACTTCAAATCTATCTGCCATTAGAGGGGACAGACTTTTGTCCCTTACCTGATTCAGACTGCCATGAAGAAGAAGAAGAAGGAAGAAGAAGAAGAAGAAGAAGGAACTGGTAAGAAGAAAAGAAAAGAAGAAGAAGAAGAAGAAGAGAGAAGATGATGAAGAAGAAGAAGAAGAAGAAGATGAAGATGAAGATGATGATGATGATGATGATGATGATGATGATGATGATGATGATGATGATGAAAATGAAGAACAAGACGCGAGGGACAAGACGAAGAGAGGAGAATAAGGATGCAAATTTGCTGCTCAAACGTTTCACGATATTCAAGGCATATCCTTTTTCATTGTATTGTCTTAAACTGCTCAACTGTTCCCGGAGAAAACGGCAGGAGAGAAATGACAATTTGACATTCCATTACCGCATGGGGCATTGGAATAGCAAGTCCATCCTGGAGCCTCACAGAACAACATAGAGGCATCAAAATCATAAAACCACACAAAATGAAATAAACATATGAACACCTGAAAGTACTATCATAAAGAAAGATCCTTCAGTTAAAAAAAAATGATCTTTGAAATTTTTTTTTTTCGTTTCGTTGTTGTTGTTGTTTTGAAGGGGAAAATGAAAAACTATCTTTAAGTTAATTTGATCCGTAATGAATAATACTTAATCAATTAGAGTTTTTTTTTTAAACAATATATAACTATTCTGTTCTTTGAGAAAAAAAAAAGAGTAGACGGAGGTGTTGACAGGAGACACACAGGAGCCAATACACACACACACACACACACACACCCACACACACACACACACACACACACACACACACACGCACGCACACACGCACGCGCACGCACGCATGCGCGCAAGGACACACACACACACACACACACACACACACGCACACACACACGCACACACACACACACACACACACACACACACCACACACACACACACACACACACACACACACACACTCGAACACATGCACACAACCAGCCAACCAAGCTACCAACCAGCCCATGAACCACCTACCAGCCAGTCAGCCCGTCAGCCAACTCATCCACTGACCAACCAGCTTATCAACCAGCCATCCGATCTACCAGCCAGCCAACGAGCCAACTCACCTTCACCCCACCAATCTACCAACCAGCCGACCCCACCCGCTAACCCATCCACCAACGAACCAAACAAGCAGCCCACCCCACCATCCAACCCCCAAGTCCATAAATCATTCCACACAAACCAACCAACCAACTAATCCACCCAATGATAAGTCAACCGACCCCCCACCCACCCACCGACAAGGAAACTCACCAAGCCACCCCACAAACCAACCCACCAACCGAACTACT
>JADBJO010008857.1:77500-82500 GCA_016801955.1 Conus betulinus
AAGAAACCAGCAACAGTTTACTGCAGATTTAGTGAAGATCTCAGAATATAAGAAACCAACAACAGTTTACTTACTGCAAAATTTAGTGAAGATCTCAGGACACAAGAAACTAGCAACAGTTTACTGCATAATTTAGTGAAGATCTCAGGATGTATGAAACCAGCAACAGTTTACTGTAGAATTTAGTGAAGATCTCAGGATATAAGAAACCAGCAACAGTTTACTGCAGAATTTAGTGAAGATCTCAGAATATAAGAAACCAGCAACAGTTTACTGCAAAATTTAGTGAAGATCTCAGGACATAAGAAACTAGCAACAGTTTACTGCATAATTTAGTGAAGATCTCAGGATGTATGAAACCAGCAACAGTTTACTGTAGAATTTAGTGAAGATCTCAGGATATAAGAAATTAGCAACAGTTTACTGCAGAATTTAGTGAAGATCTCGGGATATGTGAAACTGACAACAGTTTACTGCAGAATTTAGTGAAGATCTCGGGATATGTGAAACTAGCAACAGTTTACTGCAGAGTTTAGTGAAGAGCTCGGGGGATAAGAAACAAGCAACACTTTATTACAAAATTTAGCGAAGACCTGGGGGGTCAGAGACGAGCAACACTTTACTGCAGAATTTAGTGAAAGCCTCAAGAGATAAGATACGAGCGACAGTTTACTGCAGCATTTAAATATAGACTAAAATGTTTTTTTTAACAGAACTAAATGCCAGAGTATGAAAGAATGGGAAAAATAGTTTTTTTTTTTTTTTTTAAAGTTTCAAATGTGCCTTTCAAGTGCACAGAAAATCTTTTAGTTTATATACATAACTGATACAAAGAAATTATGGTAAATTTTTTGTTGCAGACATACGGTTTGATGCAAATCAGTTTTAGTGTTAAAGACAGAGAGTGTCCACAGTACTGGTACACCGATTGCGTGGATCTTAGTACTGACAATGACAAGATTACAGTATATGGAAACTGCGAAAAAAAAAGTTTGCTCTTTTGTTTTGTTTTCGATAAATACTGTTTTGTTTTTTCTGTTCTACTGTTCGATAATGAAGTTACGAAAGCGATTTCCAAGTTTGTTTTAGAGGTACAGCAAAAAAAGATGAATACAAAACTATGACAGTGACACACCAAGTAGCAGACAGTTAAGAGTGATGTCATATCTACTGGGTTTTGACTCGAACCAACATGGTTGCTTGGGTGGGTGGATGGTCGAATACATGCGTGATTTCACTTTCATTTTTGAAAAAAAAAAGAAGACTTTTCTATATAATGAAAATTCTCTCTCTCTCTCTCTCTCTCTCTCTCTCTCTCTCTCTCTCTCTCTCTCTCTCTCTCTCTCTCTCTCTCCATCTCTCTCTCTCTCTCTCTCTCTCAAATTGGTCTTGTTAATGTCATCATTTTAATAAACATATTATTAAACAATTTGCTCTTTACCTATATGAAGCATCCCAGAAACGAGGTGTTTATGTAACATGATGAAGACTAGTGTCAATAGGCGACATAAATCACAATGTTTATCCCCATTCTAAGGGGGCTTTGCCCTTTATGAATAAATCATTTGAGTCTTGAGTCTCTCTCTCTCTTTGTCTGTCTCTGTCTGTCTGTCTGTCTCTCTCAACTAAATGTAAATGTGAATACTGAAAGTAATATAATAGTATATTCAGAAAGAGAGAGAATCATTCTGCAAGAGAAACACGGACGTGTGATGGAGCGTAACGCCAGTAGTAAATCTATATAAAAAATTAATATATATATATATTAAAGTAGTTCAAGCTTTGCTTTTGCTTATAACAGTCCTATAAGCAGGGCCAAAAGTTACTGTGCATTATGAGGTTATTCTTTTTACAAAACGATCTCTGAAATTGTTCTTAGAGTGAGTTGAAGTTGAGATTTAACCTATCATACAACATGGAGATGACCAATGTGAACTGGCTGCTGCTACTACTACTACTATTCATCGTGCCAAGCTTCATTTGTATTCTCAGAGTTTCGCCAAGGACGCCTTAAGATTTGATCTATGGCAAGACAAATTGATGATAACCAGTCATGTTTGCACTCTGCAATTCAGTGTACGGAATTTGGGTTAAAATCAACTCAAATAGGAGGTATTGAAAGACTACCACGTTAGTACGGGAGTTCGGATAAGAAGGAACTGAAATGTTCGAAATAAGCTGTATGAACACGGATTTGGAGTTGTATGTCTCGGTCAGTGGGTTGCAGATGTTAAAAGCTTTTGCTTATGTCTGACGTGAGAGACTGACTGGCTAAAGACGGTAAAGCTGGGTTTTCACATTCAAAAAAGTTAAAATTTGATTTTATAGGCAAGCTTGGAACATTCTTTTTGGGGGAAATGTGTCCTTGTTCGTTCTGGGTGCTCTCGTTTATGCTGGACGATTTAGAATCGTTAAGCTGTATTCGATTTAAGTTATGGGTCTGTAATTATATCGTCGTACCCTGTATGTGACTTTTCCACCACAAAAAAACAGTTGCTTGTCACATAGCTAAGTGTTTCTAAAATAATGCCTGTTTTTTTTTAAAAGTAGTTTTTCTGCTTTTTTTGTTTTTTTTCAAGCGGTGAAAAACCATTTTAAATCGGACTTTTAAAACACAGTCTTTTCAAGGTTATAATCCTGCGAGTAGCACTTCCGAAAAAAAAAATCAATAAAAAAAAATGTGCACATTCAGCATATTATTAATATATTAGATGTCTTAGAGTGATACTTTAATACCGAAAGCAGTAAAAATACAAATAACTCACTTTGTGTGTTCTCTGCTGGAATACTTATAATGTTAGTTAGGATCAAAATCGACACGTAATACATGTACTATCTATTGTGATTGCTAACTGAAACCCAGGAAAAATGACGTAACATATGTACTATCTATTGTGATTGCTAACTGAAAACCAGGAAAAATGACGATCGATTCGCTACGTGGTTGATACTCACACATATTTTATTAATTACTTTTTACTATATGCTGTTTCGTTTAACATTTTGTTTTATACCAATCAAAGTGAAGTTATTCGTTTCTGTTTGTCCGCCTATTTGTTTCACTATATCAAAGATCGAAACAACTGTGCTAGTCTTGAATAAATGTAAAGTTGTGTTTATTTCTCCAGATGTTGTTTATGTCTCAGGTACAAGCTAAAAGGACAAGGCTGGCATGTCTCCTCGCTGTTTTTGTTCTGTTTTTTTTGTTTGTTGTGTTTGTTCTGAGTGTACTGCGTTGTCATTTTTGCTGGGCGACTTGGTGTCGTAAGCAGCATTCGTTTGAGAGTTACGGTCCTTTAATTATTTTCATCAGAAAAGCAAGAGTTACCCCAATTGTTTGTTATTGTATTCAATGATGAACGGTTACACAGTGTGCCAAGCTCTCTCTCTCTCTCTCTCTCTCTCTCTCTCTCTCTCTCTCTCTCTCTCTCTCTCTCTCTCTCTCTCTATATATATATATATATATATATATATAATGCTGAACAATTAAGTAGTGGGGGAAAACAAGTGCAGGTTAACAATTCTTCCATCATTGTAGTAATGACTTGGCAAAGATTTGAAATTGAGAGGAAAAGAAAAAAAATTGAAGATGAAGCAAATGGGAATATACACACACACACACACACACACACACACACACACATATATATATATATATATATATATATATTAAAAATACTGCTAAAACGCCTAATAAAAATCTTAAGGTGCTCAACCCCTTGGGGAGCAACATCTGTTAAAAATAGTATGATAAAACAAGAAAAAAGAACTATGCAAAATTTTCCAAAAGAGTATTCAACAATGCAGCAGCAGAATACCAAGAGGCATTGCAAAAAAGTGGTTACAGCTACAAACTACAATACAACCCAGATAACAACATGAACAAAAACAAAAAAAGCAGGAAAGGAAAATCACATGGTACAACCCTCCATATGATGGACGAGTAAAAACAAACGTAGGAAAAGAATTTTTCAAAATTTTGACAGCATCCTTCCCAAAAGAACACAAATTGTCCAAAATATTCAACAAGAACACCATCAAACTATCATATTCATGCATGCCTAACCTTAAAAATATAATTGATTCATCCAACAAAATGAAAAGCAACACAGCAAAGAAGGGTGAAGAAAGGAAATCCTGCAATTGTGCTAAAAAAGAACAGTGTCCCTTAAGCAACAAATGCCTCTATAACAACATTGTATACCAAGCCACTGTGACATCAGAAAATGAAAAGAAACATACATAGGGATCACTGAAAATCACTTCAAAACCAGATACGCAAACCATAAACAGTCATTCAACAAAGAAAAATACAAAAAACCAAACAGAACTGAGCAAATATATTTGGAGACTTAAAGACAAAAAAAAAACTATAACATATCCTGGAAAATCATAAAAAGGGCATCACCATACAACAACATTTCAAAGATGCAACCTATGTTCAACAGAAAAATGGTTAATACTATGCAAACCATACTTAGCACCTAAATACTAAAGTAGAAATAGTAAACAACTGCAGGCACAAATGGAAATCGTTGTCAGCAAACGCACCCTGAAACAGTGACATCAGGCCATATAACACCGGCAGTAGGCGCCCCAAAACCATCCTGACGAGAGCGCTGGCTCGAAACAGATCTGTTGATTTTTAAAACTTCCTTTTATCATACTACTATTTTTAAACAATATATATATATATCTCTCTCTCTATATATATATATGTCTGTAAAAAGACGATGAAAAATACATGACGACAAAATTTTTAGTGAGTGTTTCTGTGCTTCAATCTCGTTCTTATGAGTCTAGGAATCATCGTTTGATTTGTTTATGGTTTCAGGCCTCACGATAAGGTAAATTTCATTTTGTCATTATTTGTGCAGTGGTTAGTAATATAAGAGAACGATGCATACCACAAAAATCCTTCAAACAACCTTGCTGATGTAAAGTTTTTAAAATGATGATGATGATGATGATGATGATGCGAATGGCTTGGAAAATAACAT
>JADBJO010008857.1:85000-90568 GCA_016801955.1 Conus betulinus
TTTCAATAAAACAAATGAACAGAATACATTCATAATTGACAGGACAAATGAGCAACAAGAAGCCCTAGGCTTATACTGTGCTCAAATAGACATTTACAATATATTGGCGGTTAAATACATTCACAACATACTAAGCATTTCACTTCGTGCTTTTACAAACACGAAAGAAACTTACACAATAACATAACGTAAAGTAGTTTAGGGTAGAAACCATCGTTTCCATAAGTATTGTGTTGAAGTATAATAGTTCAATTTGATTAACTTTTTTTTTTTTTTCCTTTTTCCCCCCCCTCTTTTCTTTTCCCCTTTTTTTTTTTTTCCATTTCCTGTTATTGTTTTTTTCCCATTGGAAGACACTATGACATCGATCACTTAAGCAGAAAAAAGAGATTTACTAATTTTAGCGATGACGTTGGCTAAACAGTAAGTAAATAAACTATCTATCCAGTACACTACGTCTTGGGCCAATCGACTTGTCAGTCAGCCTCTTATTTCAGGAGTAAAGAAATGGATCATAGTGAATAAATAAGAGCCAAACTATAAAGTTACAGAAAGTAAAATATGAAAAAAGGCAAAAACAATTTTTTTAATGAGAAAGTCAGGGCTGAAATCGGTTCGATTCGGAGATAAACTGGTGTACTTTTCCAAATATTAATGAATTCACATCAGGTTGAAGATCACGGCTACCTTCTAAAAGAAAACGTAATTGGGGTATAATTCTGTGGAAGAGTCAAAATTGTGTTTTTCACGAACTATATTGAATAGGGGACAGAATAACAAATAGTGTTCTGCTGTTTTCTCTTCCATTGCCACAGCTACAAGAAGGATTATTATCCAGATGTCGGTTAACCATATCGTTTTTTAGATCGCTCATACCTAAACGGAGCCGGCAGTGAATTACTTGTTCTCTTCTTTTACCAAAAATAGTAGTAAGGGTGGAACCATAGCGTCATCAATAGACAGATATCGTTTCAGTTGACTCAAGGAGGTGCTAGTTTTAATGTAGTCAGGTAGTGCATTCCATAATTGAGTTGCGGATGGGACGAACGATTTTTTTTTTATATAACTCTGTCTTACATTTCATTACTGTGCGTTCTAGAGGCCTTCGCCTGTGGTGAGGGTTTCTGTCCGAGACTAGAGAAGGAATAAGATGTACTAAATAATTGGGGCTTAGGCCATTAATCATTTTATAGTACTGTATTAATTTATGCCGTTTTTTCTTCTTTCCTTTAATGGGCAGAATCCAGACTCTTTGTATAAATTTTGATGGTTTGTTCCACGACAGTGCCTGTAATGATTCTTAGAGCTTCCAGGTGCAAATTTTCCAGATGCTGTGACTGCGTTTCAGTACAATTATCCCAGACAATGTCGGCATAATCGAAGTGTGGCAATATAAAGGATTTGTATAAGATTTCGAGAGCTTTTCTACTTAACTTATATTTATAGCTTTTTAGACATGAAATTAACATTGTAACAGTGGTCATTATATGTTTTTTTATATGCTCATCCCATTTACAATCATCTTGAAGATGATACCTAAGTGTTTATGCTTGTTAGTACTTTGTAGAATTGTAGAACCAAATGTAAGAGGCAATATCACACATTTCCTATTGCGAGTGAAATTCAGCAGTTCTGTTTTCTCGACATTAAATTTTACTTTCCAAGTTTTAGCCCATGAGTTTATCTTTTCCAAGTCAGCATTAAGTATTTTCGGCGCGGAGATTGGGATTATCAAGTGATAAATACATGCTCGTGTCATCAGCAAAAAGTTTTATGTTGGGAGAGAGGGAGAGAGAATCCCCGTTCATGCATAACCGCCAACGCCCTCCATACTCTCACCTACATCTCCTACCCCAGTTTTTCCCCGTCTATCCGCCCACACACACCCCCCCCCCCCCCCCCCCTTAGAGAGAGAGAGAGAGAGAGAGAGAGAGAGAGAGAGAGAGAGAGAGAGAGAGAGAGAGAGAGAGAGAGAGAGAATCAAGGCAGGACAAACAGTACGAAAGAGAAATCAATGAACCCCAAATCCAGTTTGTTTTCTGGATTACTTTGCGACCCCTAACGACTTATCTGTCCGTTTCTGAACTTTCAGACATCTAAAGGTGTATTCACACTATTCGACGCTCGCAGCCGATTGGCGTATCTGTCGGGCAATGCGCGTATGAGAAAAGAAAAGAGAGCGTGGCACAATTGAAACCCAGTGCGTAAAAAGTGTTTTCTTGTGTTGCCAATGAAGAAATTGTGAATAATCGCATTCCCTCCCCCCTCCCCCCTCCCCATACACACACGCACGCACACAGGCACACACACACACACACACACACACACACACACACACACACACACACACACACACACACACCACACACACACAACACGCACGCACGCACACACGCACGCACACACGCACGGACACACACACACACACACACACACACACACACACACACACACACACACACACACACACACACGCACGCACGCACGCACGCACGCACGCACGCACGAACGCATTGACGCACACACGCATGTGCGCGCGTGCACAGAGAGAGAGAGAGAGAGAAAGAGAGAGAGAGAGAGAGAGAGAGAGAGAGAGAGAGAGAGAGAGAGAGGGAGACAGAGACAGAGACAGAGACAGACAGACAGGTAGTCAAACAGATAGATAGATTGATAGATAGATAGATAGACAAATCGATAGACAGACAGATAGATGGACGGACGGATGGACGGACAGCTACGTAGACAGATAATTTGAATAGATAGATAGATAGATAGATAGATAGATAGATAGATAGATGATATATAGATAGATAGATAGATAGATAGATAGAAATGACAAAAATCGATAAACATCATCAAATCTTTCTTGGAATCAGCCAGAAAAAAGTCGAAGTCGAAGATATTTGGGAATTAGTAAAATAAAGTTAGATTCATCCCCTATAGTCGTCATCTCCTCTTCGACTTCTTTCACTCTGTCATGTGTGACATTCACAACAAAACTTTTCAAAAAGGAACATCAAAGATTTCCCCCTCATCTAGACTGCTGACATAATGATTTTTAGTTTTTTCAGCAACTTATTTCCTTTACCACACTACCTTTTCGTTTTGCTGTTCTACCCTTCCCTCTCTGCTCTGGGGGTGCTGTTGGATTCCGTTTTCGAACCTTTGTGGTGAGAATACCACAGAATTGTAGACCGTGATATGTCTCCGTTTGATGCCGAGGGAGCACAGATACAATCAGCCGTGCGTCCCTGACGAGAACGATCCAGCGGACGAAAGGCCTCGGTGCAGGCGATATGAGTATGTCTACAAGATGGGTAACCATAGAATTCTATGTTTCTAATGCATTACTCTATTTTCATTCTTATTTTCTTTCTTTCTTTCTCCCCCCCCCCCCCCCCCTTTGTTGTTGTTGTTGTTGTTGTTTGTTTGTTTGTTTGTTTGTTAATCTTTGCCAAGTCATTAATGTAATAATGGAGGAATTGTTAGCCTGTACTTGTTTCCCTCTCTTACTACTATGCTCTATCTTTGTATCTATGTATCTATCTATGTGTCTATGTATCTATCTATTTATCTATCTATCTATCTTTATTCGGAGGTTGCTAAATAAATATCGCAAAAAAAAAATTATTTGAGATGTAGAGTCGTATATTGAATAAAGAAAAGAATAGTTCAAAAAGAGTACCTTCGACGAATAACGAAACTTTTGTAGTAGTGGAAAAATGACAAATGATTATTCCAGAGTTCCAGATGCTGACCTGCTGGCTAATTTGAGAGGTGAGAACAGTGTACTGAACCAGATCAAATTCTGTGCTTACCCCCCATCCCCCCTCCCCCCTCCCCCCCCCACACTCTTCACGTCCTTCCACCCCTATCATACATACCCTTCCCTCCCTTCCTAGACGAAGCGACCTCTTCTCCTGGGAAGCCCTGAGTTGTAGCAGATCGATGGGTGTGTAATTAATATTACCAACTGTTCAGTTTCCAGCAGGTATCGATCGAACAGCAGTCACTTCAGAAAACTTAAACAAGCCGGCGTATCATTGATCGCTTGACCGTCGAACTGACCATATCGATCTACGACTAGCTGATTGCTGGCCTATTAGTGTTTTTCTTCTTTCCCTCGTGCTATGAATAACTTGACCGGCGCGTTCTTCTTCTTTCTTCTTCTTTCTTCTTCTTCTTTCTTCTTCTTTCTTCTTCTTCTTCTTCTTCTTCTTCTTCTGTCTCATCTTCACCTTCTTCTCGTTTTCATTTTCTTTTTACCCCTTTCTTTCCTTCCTTCCTTCCTTCTTTCTTCTATCTTACTTTCTTTCTTCTTCTTTCTATCTTTCCTTCTTCCTTCTTTCTATCTTCCTTTCGTTCTTTCTTTTTCTTTTGTTTCACTTTTCTTTCTCATCTTTACCTTTTTTGTTTGTATTCTTTCTTTATCTGTTTCTTTGCTTTCTTCTTACCTTCCCTCTGTCTTTCTTTCCTTCTTGTTGTTCTTTTCTTGTTGTTGTTGTTGTTTGTTGTTGTTGTTCTTCTTCTTCTTCTTCTTCTTCTTCTTCTTTGTTTCACTTTTCTTCCTTATCTTCACTTTCTTACCTCCATCTTCCTTTCGTTCTTTCTTCTTTCTTTCTTTCTTCTTTCTTTCTTTCTTTCTTTCTTCTCAACACTCTTTGAACCGATATGACGATGTGACAGCCTGTCACGACCCTGGCGGTCGGCTAGGCCATAAACAACATAAATAGGAACTCTCTTCTTTTCCCTCTTCTTGCCTCTTCCTCCTCCTTCTCTTCCTCCTCCTTCTCTTCCTCCTTCTTCTCTTCCTCCTCCATGTCTTCATCTTTTTTTCTCTTCCTTCTCCTGCTTGTTGTTCTTCAAGAGTAATCGGTCTCTTCCTCCTGCTTGTTGTTCTTCATGAGTAAACAGTGTGTGTGTGTGTGTGTGTGTGTGTGCGTGCGTGCGTGCGTGCGTGCGCGCGCGCGCGCGCGCGTGTGTGTGTGTGTGTGTGTGTGTGTAAATTAAGGCACAGAGAGAGAGAGAGAGAGAGAGAAGAAGAAGGGGGGGGGGGGGGGGGGACGAGCGGGGGAGTGACAGAAAGTATTGGGCTAACCTTTTAAAGTAAATTTACCATTTAGTCAATAACACGAAAATATTTTTTTTTCCGTAAATGCACTTATGAAATGGTTGATAGAGAAGAAAATAAACATTTCACAGGTAGATTTCCGAAAAATTATGGTTTTAAATTGTTGAAATTATTTTTTTCTCTTAGAAAATTTGTCGTAGTAAACTCTAGTTTCGTTTTAATGAAGGGTATTAGTTTGAGACTGATGCATCTTAATTTGGCAGGTTTTTTTTTTTTCCTTCGTAATTAGAACGTTCTTAACAAGACATTTGAAATTTCGATAAATCCAGTGGGGCTTCAAAAATCACATAAAAGCGCTGAAATGCAAGCTGAAACTAACACTGACTCACTGGTCAATTTTCACCCCATAGAAATGTCAAAGATGGACTGGTCAGTCAGTCACTCGGTCAGTCGGTCACTTGCTCAGGGGCTGACCAAGATGGCCATGAAGTCAGCGT
>JADBJO010008858.1:0-47500 GCA_016801955.1 Conus betulinus
CAAGCATGAAGTGAAATGCTTAGTATATTGTGAATGTATTTATGCGCCAATATATTGTAAATGTCTTTATGAGCACAGCATAAGCCTAGGCTTGTTGTTGCTCATTTGTCCTGACAATCTGTTTACTTGTTTCTGAAAGAACCAAAAACAAACAAACTGAAGTTGCAAAAAATCACTTGGAAAAGGTGTTTTGGTTGGTTTCAGTTCTGTTTAACTCGCCTGCTAGAACAGTTTTCGCTGGTTGTTTGGTTGTTGTTGATGTTGGATTTTGTTTTCAAGTCAAAGAGTACCTGAGAGGTACTAACTTATTTCTTTTAGCCAAGCGTCCTGTCAGATTGTCATATAGATTTCCAAAATGACCTGTTGATTTTTTTCTTGAGTCCTAGGCATATGTCTTGGGCATTTGAATTTTCAGATGAATACCACTGTAGGTTGTGGTGTGTGTGTGTGTGTGTGCGTGCGTGCGTGCGTGCGTGCGTGCGTGCTCAGCACAGAAATAGGATAGTTCTTAAGCCAAAGAGTTCAAGTGAATGATATGGATACATGCTCTTTGCCTCAGGGAGCAGTGAAGAGACTTACATACTTCACATGGTTCGTGATGCTGCACAGCATGGATACAGGTCAGTATTGGGGTATGTGTGTGTGTGTGTGTGTTCGCATGCATGTGTATGCAGAGAGTTGGGGCTCAAGATGAATGTAGGGTTAATATGACTGATACCTCACAGTGAGCATAGTCACAGATGGACAGATTCTTCTTACAGCAGAACAGAACCACCTTTCTACAGTCAGCCTCTGAGAGAGGAAGACCAGCTGACTGCCTCGCCCTGCAGGACAGTCTATGTGGATGGTCTGCACAGGACCTCGACCACACCTCTGGAGATCTGGTTGAACAGGATATGAGAAAAAGAAAAGATTGCTCTAAGGCTAATCCATACAAAAACCTGTCAACGTTTCGTTGTTATTTTAACAATAGACATTCTGTTACGGTCTAGACTGAGATGGCAATCAACGTTATGATATTGCAGTCATTAATTTAAATGTACATTTTTTTCAGTGCCTTTTTTTAATTGCCGGTTCCACAAACCGTAGAGGATCTCATAAACAAATTCAGCGTATGTTTGTGACGAGGAGAAGTTCATGGCTTGACCTGTGTGCAGACTGCCTTGACCTGAATGTCTTGAAAACAAAGGGAGTGATGAATTCTTTTATAAAATCTCCAGATCTTTTCATAAATTGTAAGAGTGTATGAGTTGCTACAAACTATTTTAGATATTAAAGTCTGATTTACATGGAAACTTATTCTATTCATAGGAAGTGTCAGATGCCTCAAAAGTTCCTATCTATAAACGTTCTTCTAAGCTTGATGAGTTGCATGCTTAGAGCTGTTCTGATGTTTTCCTTCATAAATGATTGTGGTGTATTGAGTTGAAAAATGTGAAGATGTTCTAAACAAGACTGAAATTATATGCAAAGATTGTGGGAGAAAAGCAGAACTATTTGAATCTATTGTACAATGAGTCCAGATGATGAGTGAAAAGTGTCATGTGCCTTTGGGGCACAGTGAAGCCATCCTATGTGGCAGGTGTTATCATATGCCTGTGGGGCACAGTGAAGCCATCCTATGTGGCAGGTGTTATCATGTGCCTGTGGGCACAGTGAAGCCATCCTATGTGGCAAGTGTTATCATGTGCCTGTGGGGCACAGTGAAGCCATCCTTTGTGGCAAGTGTTATCATGTGCCTATGGGGCATGATGAAGCCATCCTATGTAGCAGGTGTTATCATGTGCCTGTGGGGCACAGTGAAGCCATCCTATGTGGCAGGTGTTATCATGTGCCTGTGGGGCACAGTGAAGCCATCCTCCTGTGTGGCAGGTGTTATCATGTGCCTGTGGGGCACAGTGAAGCCATCCTGTGTGGCAGGTGTTATCATGTGCGTGGGGGGCACAGTGAAGCCATCCTGTGTGGCAGGTGTTATCATGTGCCTGTGGGGCACAGTGAAGCCATCCTATGTGGCAGGTGTTATCATGTGCCTGTGGGGCACAGTGAAGCCATCCTATGTGGCAGGTGTTATCATGTGCCTGTGGGGCACAGTGAAGCCATCCTGTGTGGCAGGTGTTATCATGTGCCTGTGGGCACAGTGAAGCCATCCTATGTGGCAGGTGTTATCATGTGCCTGTGGGGCACAGTGAAGCCATCCTGTGTGGCAGGTGTTATCATGTGCCTGTGGGGCACAGTGAAGCCATCCTATGTGGCAGGTGTTATCATGTGCCTGTGGGGCACAGTGAAGCCATCCTATGTGGCAGGTGTTATCATGTGCCTGTGGGGCACAGTGAAGCCATCCTATGTGGCAGGTGTTATCATGTGCCTGTGGGGCATGATGAAACCATCCTATGTAGCAAGTGTTATCATGTGCCTGTGGGGCACAGTGAAGCCATCCTATGTGGCAGGTGTTATCAGTGTGTCCAATGACAAACAGAAGACATTGTGCTTTGTGCAGTAATTTACAATTTTGTTTTGTTTTGTTGTTTTTGTTTTTATAATTTGTTGTCGTTAATGCCTTCACTGAGGGACCAATGGCAGAAGTGAAGAGACGAAATCAGAAAACAGTTTGAAATGATTTTTGATTAGAAACAAATTCTTCAGACAATTCTTGAACCCCCGTGCAGGCAGTGTGTTGTTGAAAAGTGTCAGAAAGAAACATGACACTATGATAGGTTGAATGTGAAAAAACAATCAGTCAAATTTGCAATGGTATATTGAATGTGAAGAACAGTCAGTCAAATTTGCAATGGTATATTGAATGTGAAGAACAGTCAGTCAAATTTGCAATGGCATATTGAATGTGAAGAAGAGGCGTTCAGAGTTTACAATGGTGTATTAAATGTGAAGAAGAGGCGTTCAGAGTTTACAATGGTATATTAAATGTGAAGAAGAGGCGTTCAGAGTTTACAATGGTGTATTAAATTGTGAAGAAGAGGCATTCAGAGTTTACAATGGTATATTAAATGTGAAGAACAGGCGTTCAGAGTTTGCAATGATATGTTAATCCTTTCGCTGCCAAAGCTGTTTGCATGCTTAGATGTGTGCCAAGGAGTAATGACTGATTTTTCACTTAGTTCTTCACGATCATGAGTTCTTCCTGATCATGATAACTCAGTTACTGCGTAGAACATTTTTTATGAAACCAAACAAAGTTGTTGTTCTGGGTCTAAACCACATTTTAGGTATAAAGGAATTTCAGTTTAGCCCAAAAAACGTTTGTGATATGTAAGTACAATTGGAATTTTTTTTGTTTTGAATGTGACATTTGCAAACAAAAAGCTAAGTCTATGATAAAACACTGTACAAGATTACTGGGCACTGAGGTATTGACCACAAACAGTATTCTGCTTCATTGCCAGTGAATGAGGTTGGTATGTCATGCTCTCTGGCACTTCTCCACACTGTGATTTTAAAGGAAAAAATTCATTAAACTTCATTTTCAGGCCAATTTTATTTGAAGACAACATGTACGATATACTGGACCATGAACAAGCACTGTACACATATTGAAGGGAAACAACTGCATTACTTTGGACGTAAAAAAAACAGTTCTCTCCCTTAACCTTCATCATTATCTTCTTGATTTTTGCACAGTGCAACAACTGGAGAAAAAAATTGCTCCATGCTTCATCAAGCAAAACTCTTGCATACTGTGGCAGGAAGCATTTTGAATCCTTCATCATTATCTTCTTGATTTTGCACAGTGCAACAACTGGAGAAAAAAAATTGCTCCATGCTTCATCAAGCAAAACCCTTGCATACTGTGGCAGGAAGCATTTTGAATCCTTGCTGACAGGTCCTGTTCTCCCAAGCAGCTTACAGAGAGCACTTTTCATCCTTTGCTAGCAGTTCGCTGAACCATCACCAGTTACAGTCAAACCAATCTGTTCCGCAAACAGAAAAAGAATACAAATATATTGCTTGGTGCTTCTTTTGGGTGCATTCTTTTTTGTGCTGTTAGGGATGGTTTCAAAAAAGACGTGAAAGGGGAAGGCGGTTTCAAAGAGAGAGAGGTAAAAGAGGAAGGTAAAAGAGGGTGGTTTCAAAGGAGAGAGAGGTAAAAGGGGAAGGCGGGTTTCAAAAAGGAGAGAGGGGTGAAAGGGGAAGGTGGGTTTCAAAGGAGAGAGAGGTGAAAGGGGAAGGTGGTTTCAAAGGAGAGGTGAAAGGGGGAGGTGGTTTCAAAAGAGAGAGAGAGAAAAAGGGGAAGGCGGTTTCAAAGGAGAGGTGAAAGGGGAAGGTGGTTTCAAAGGAGAGAGAGGTGAAAGGGGAAGGTGGTTTCAAAGGAGAGAGAGGTGAAAGGGGAAGGTGGTTTCAAAAGAGAGAGGTGAAAGGGGGAGGTGGTTTCAAAGGAGAGAGAGGTGAAAGGGGAAGGCGTTTCAAAGGAGAGAGGGGTGAAAGGGAAGGTGTGTTTCAAAGGAGAGAGAGTGAAAGGGGAAGGTGGTTTCAAAGGAGAGGTGAAAGGGGGAGGTGGTTTCAAAGGAGAGAGAGGGTGAAAGGGGAAGGCGGTTTCAAAGGAGAGAGAGGTGAAAGGGGAAGATGGTTTCAAAGGAGAGAGAGGTGAAAGGGGAAGGTGGTTTCAAAGGAGAGAGAGGTGAAAGGGGGAGGTGGTTTCAAAGGAGAGAGAGGGGTGAAAGGGGGAGGTGGTTTCAAAAGGAGAGAGAGGGGTGAAAGGGGGAGGTGGTTTCAAAGGAGAGAGAGAGGTGAAAGGGGAAGGTGGTTTCAAAGGAGAGAGAGGTGAAAGGGGGAGGTGGTTTGAAAGGAGAGAGAGGTGAAAGGGGAAGGTGGTTTTCAAAGGAGAGAGAGGTGAAAGGGGAAGGAGAGAGAGGTGAAAGGGGAAGATGGTTTCAAAAAGGAGAGAGAGGTGAAAGGGGAGGTGGTTTCAAAGGAGAGAGAGGTGAAGGGGGGAAGGCGGTTTTTCAAAGGAGAGAGGTGAAAGGGGGAGGTGGTTTCAAAGGAGAGAGAGGGGTGAAAGGGGGAGGTGGTTTCAAAGGAGAGAGAGGTGAAAGGGGGAGGTGGTTTGAAAGGAGAGGTGAAAGGGGGAGGTGGTTTCAAAGGAGAGAGAGGTGAAAGGGGGAGGTGGTTTCAAAAGGAGAGGTGAAGGGGGAGGTGGTTTCAAAGGAGAGAGAGAGGGGTGAAAGGGGGAGGTGGTTTCAAAAGGAGAGGTGAAAGGGGGAGGTGGTTTTCAAAGGAGAGGTGAAAGGGGAAGGTGGTTTCAAAGGAGAGGTGAAAGGGGGAGGGTGTTGGTTTCAAAGGAGAGGTGAAAGGGGAAGGTGGTTTCAAAGGAGAGAGAGGTGAAAGGGGAAGGTGGTTTCAAAGGAGAGGTGAAAGGGGAAGGTGGTTTCAAAGGAGAGGTGAAAGGGGGAGGTGGTTTCAAAGGAGAGTTTGAAAGGGGAAGGTGGTTTCAAAGGAGAGAGAGGTGAAAGGGGAGGGTGGTTTCAAAGGAGAGAGAGGTGAAAGGGGAAGGTGGTTTCAAGGGAGGAGAGAGGGGTGAAAGGGGGGGTGGGTTTCAAAGGAGAGAGAGGTGAAGGGGAAGGTGGTTTCAAAGGAGAGAGAGGTGAAAGGGGAAGGTGGTTTCAAAGAGAGAGAAAGAGGTGGTTTGAAAGGGAGAAGTGTGAAAGGGGAAAGTGGTTTCAAAGGAGAGAGAGGGGTGAAAGGGGGAGGTGGTTTCAAAGGAGAGGTGAAAGGGGAAGGCGGGTTTCAAAAGGAGAGAGAGGTGAAAGGGGAGGGTGGTTTCAAAGAGAGAGAGAGAGGTGAAAGGGGAAGGTGGTTTCAAAGGAGAGAGGGGTGGTGAAAGGGGAGGTGGTTTCAAAGGAGAGAGAGGGGTGAAAGGGGGGAGGTGGTTTCAAAGGAGAGAGAGGTGAAAGGGGAAGGTGGTTTTCAAAGGAGAGAGAGGGGTGAAAGGGGGAGGTGGTTTCAAAGGAGAGAGAGGTGAAAGGGGAAGGTGGTTTCAAAGGAGAGAGAGGGGTGAAAGGGGGAGGTGGTTTCAAAGGAGAGAGGGGGTGAAAGGGGAAGGTGGTTTCAAAGGAGAGAGAGGTGAAAGGAGAAGGTGCGTAATAACAAACTCTTGAAGTACAGGAAAGAGTACTGTGGTGCATGACTTCTGAGTGATGTGGTGCTGTGTGTTGTGGTGGGCAGATGTGTAGTGTTCAACAACAGAGGAAACGGCGGCGCTGACCTCTTGGTAAGTGCACACACTATGTTGTATTGCCCAGTGATATCAGTTACTTACTTCATATTATTTCAATTATAAAAAAAAGAAAGGATAGAGAAATGTGAAAAAGGAGATTTGTGTGTTGCCTGGTCAGACTTGGTGACAGGATACGATGAGGAGAGTGGAGACTATTTTCAGGTGTCATTTCATAGCTTTCATTCTGTTCTTGCAAATGTTCGCACCTTTTTCTTGTGGTGTGCTCTTGTTTAATGGAAGCAGTTGTAAACTTCATTGTGGGCCTTGCTTTTTTATGCTTGACAAAGGTTTTACAAAAATAAACCGGAAATGTGCAATATGCTTATTGGGTGTTGGTGGTTTTTTACTCTTCAAACGTCATTGTTTAAGCACTGAAATTGGAAATTGTTGAATTGTTCTACCATTTCTATTAGGTATTAAGTGAAATGCTGTAGGTTTTTCTCTTTTGAAAGTTGCTTGTAAGGTTTTTTTTTCTTTTTCAGGTTTCCTGCTCATCATTCTGTGATTTGTATGGAAAACTTTTGTGTCAGTTGATACTGTGTAATGGAGTACAGAATAGTGAATGAGTGGTACCATGTGGTGATTAGATTATTGTGGGTGTTTTCAGACACCCCGCACATACTGTGCCTCCAACACAGAGGACTTGGAGTTTGTGGTGAAGCATATCAATGGTCTGCTGCCTGATGCCCCAGTGATGGGTGTGGGGGGTGTCTCTGGGAGGGGTATGTGTATGTATATGTGTGTGTGTGTGTGTGTGTGTGTGTGTGTGTGTGTGTGTGTGTGTGTGTGTGTGTGTGTGTGTGAATCAGATCAAAGATTTGCCTGATACCTTTCATACGGGTGGAGGTGGCTTTTGGAGGATATGTGCTTGTATGGGGGACTGGGCAAGGAGGAGAGAGAGGGGAAGGGGGGGGGGGGAGGGCAGAGGATTGAGGGGAGTTGCTGGGAGGAAAAATCTGTGTGTGTGTGTTCACGGTGAAGATGCTCATCCATTTCAGTGAACTACCAAAGTGTGTCATGTTTGTCACAAAATCATCCCGTTCAGTTAACAACCGGTGTGTGCTGTGTTCATTAAAGATTTATCCTTTTCAGTGAACTACCAAAGTGTGTCATGTTTGTCACAAAACCATCCGGTTCAGTTAAACACCCAGTGTGTGCTGTGTTCATTAAAGATTTATCCTTTTCAGTGAACTACCAAAGTGTGTCATGTTTGTCACAAAACCATCCTGTTTCAGTTAACAACCGGTGTGTGCTGTGTTCATTAAAGATTTATCCTTTTCAGTGAACTAACAAAGCATACCATGTTTACAACAGAATAATCCTGTTCAACCAGTTCACAAGTGTGTCATGTTTGTCACAAAATGATCCTGTACAATCAGTGAAAAATTATGCTGTCTTTATCAAGAATGATCATGTTTAGCCAAGTAACAAAGCGTGCCATGTTTCTCTTAGAGTAATCATGTTCAGCCAGCTTCAGAGTTTGCCAAGTTTACAACAGAATGATCCTGTCTAGCCAACTAACAAAGTGTGCTGTGTTTATCAAAATGATCCAGTTATCCAAATAATAAAATGTGCCATGTTTGTTACTGAATGATCCTGGTCATTAAACTAACAAGAATGCTGTGTTTATCATAGAACGATCCTGGTCATTGAACTGACAAGAATGCTGTGTTTATCACAGAATGATCCTGTTCATGAAACTAACAAGAATGCTGTGTTTATCACAGAATGATCCTCTTCATTAAACCAACCAAGAATGCTGTGTTTATCACAGAATGATCCTCTTCATTAAACCAACAAGAATGCTGTGTTTATCACAGAATGATCCTCTTCATTAAACCAACAAGAATGCTGTGTTTATCACAGAATGATCCTCTTCATGAAACTAACAAGAATGCTGTGTTTATCACAGAATGATCCTCTTCATGAAACTAACAAGAATGCTGTGTTTATCACAGAATGATCCTGTTCATGAAACTAACAAGAATGCTGTGTTTATCACAGAATGATCCTGTTCATGAAACTAACAAGAATGCTGTGTTTATCACAGAATGATCCTCTTCATAAACCAACAAGAATGCTGTGTTTATCACAGAATGATCCTGTTCATTAAACCAACAAGAATGCTGTGTTTATCACAGAATGATCCTCTTCATTAAACCAACAAGAATGCTGTGTTTATCACAGAATGATCCTCTTCATTAAACCAACAAGAATGCTGTGTTTATCACAGAATGATCCTCTTCATTAAACTAACAAGAATGCTGTGTGTTTATCACAGAATGATCCTGTTCATGAAACTAACAAGAATGCTGTGTGTTTATCACAGAATGATCCTGTTCATGAAAACTAACAAGAATGCTGTGTTTATCACAGAATGATCCTCTTCATTAAACCAACAAGAATGCTGTGTTTATCACAGAATGATCCTCTTCATTAAACCAACAAGAATGCTGTGTTTATCACAGAATGATCCTCTTCATTAAAACAACAAGAATGCTGTGTTTATCACAGAATGATCCTCTTCATTAAACCAACAAGAATGCTGTGTTTATCACAGAATGATCCTCTTCATTAAACCAACAAGAATGCTGTGTTTATCACAGAATGATCCTGTTCATGAAACTAACAAGAATGCTGTGTTTATCACAGAATGATCCTGTTCAATTACCTGGCAGCAGCAGGCAAGGATGCAGGAGTGTGTGCAGCGATGTGTATTTCGGTGGCCTGAACGTGTTTGAGTCCTGCGTATCACTAGAGAGCCCCTCAACTTGCTCTTCTTCAATCGCTACCTGGCTCGTCTGCTGGTGAAATGATCAGAGAGTAAGTCATTGTCATTGAATTCCTTTGTAATCTTGCATCTTTTGTATTCCTTTGTAATCTTGCATCTTTTTGTTATTGAGCACTGTTTCTGTATGCAGGTGTATGTATTGTAATTTTTTTTTTCAATAGAAGGGAGTTGTGTATCACGAGAAAGTAAGAACATGTGATCTACAGAGCGAGGATGAGAATCACAGACAATGACAAAGCACAGAATCAGCATGAAGAAAAAGGGCTGCATTATAGATGGTAAACTGTTGTATCTGTCTGACGGTGACAAAGCATAGAATCAGCAAGAAGACAAAAGTTTGCGTTGTAGATGGTAAACTACTGTGTCTGTGTGTTTCAGGAACATTCATATCTTTGAGCAGCATCTGGATGTAGATCACGTCCTGGAGTAAATGGACACACCACTTTACTTTGCCTTTTTTGTTCATTGGATATTTCTGCCTCTTTTATGTGTCAGTTTGTGTCAGCTAGTGAACAACACAGGTAGCATGGCTTGAAGTCATGTGCCTATGTCTCCTTATGGGAGCCGTGGTTACTGTCCTTGATTGTTTTTAATTTCCTTTGCTGCCACACCATCTGTGGCCTGTAGGTGGTCTTGTTCCGACTCCTCTATACCCAGCCACTGCCAGTCTTGTCCTGTCGTAGTCCCAGGACCAGGACCTCCGTGTAAGGCAGCAGGACACCACCCACTAAACCCCCCAGCCTTTGACAGAAATTCATGAAGTGGGGAGCCAGACTGAGTGAGGATCCCCATTAGAAGTGGAAACCACCACTGCAGTCTCTAAGAACACCCCTGTGAAGGTGAGGAAAGACCCACTGACCACATGGAGAACCCCTGTTCACATCAGG
This sequence comes from Conus betulinus, assembly GCA_016801955.1. Taxonomy (NCBI): domain Eukaryota; kingdom Metazoa; phylum Mollusca; class Gastropoda; order Neogastropoda; family Conidae; genus Conus; species Conus betulinus. The sequence continues at coordinate 9,908 of JADBJO010008858.1, forward strand.
TAAGACTGCAACCCAGGATTCTCTTCAGACCATGCGGTGAAGACTGGCTGTGTGTAGAGTTGTACTGGGTTCACCAGTCAGTGACACAGCGATGAATGCAACTGCGGGATGTGTGCAGCAGTTTGCTTGGTGGTGGAGTCTTTTGTCAGTGTGCTCTGCAGTCATAGAAAACGAAGATGCTTCCATGGAGGTTTTGTTGTGTCACATCTGTTGGCCTCACACAGAATGGCCTCTGCCTGGGAACACTTGTGACTTCCCAATTAAATGTCTTGCACTCTATGTCAGATCAGTACAGGTTTCCAAGGAGGGTCCAGGATTGCTCCTGGCTGGTTGGCTGGGCAGTTGAACACAGTTGTTCTCTGGGCCTATTGGCAGTTGAAGACAGGTGTTCTCTGGGCTTATTGGCAGTTGAAGACAGGTGTTCTCTCTGGGCCTGTTGGCAGTTGAAGACAGGTGTTCTCTGGGCCTATTGGCAGTTGAAGACAGGTGTTCTCTGGGCCTATTAGCACCTTCAAGTGTGTCACTTTCTTTCAAAAAAATCCCCAATGAGTGCGCTGACACCAAAGTTGTTAGCATGAGCACACACATCACAGTCAGGGATGGGGAGGAGAATTCAAAGCTGAGATTGTGTTGTGTGTGTTCTTTTCTCTGTGTGTGTGTGTGTGTGTGTGTGTGTGTGTGTGTGTGTGTGTGAGCATGCACTCATGCATGCCTAACTGCTGGATTTGTGAAAGAGTCCTTTCTGACAGAGAGGAGTAGAGAAGTTGCAGAGAAAACCCTCTTGCATCACTCTAATCGAAAGTGAAACCAATGCGTTTTCTCTGATTTATTGTTTCATGCAAAAAAACTACAAGTCATATTTTTCTTTACCCTCTTCCTTTCATGATACCCTATACCACTGAAACAGATGTTCATTTATTGCACCAACCCACTTATCACATGACTGTCGATTTCCATATGTGTTTGATTTGACCGTGGCTGCTGGAATCACTGGAGACAGACTATGCATCTTTCTGGAAATGATGCTGGTCATAGGGGATAACTCTGTACATCAGTGTGCATCTTTCTGGAAATGATACTGGTCATAGGGGATAACTCTGTACATCAGTGTGCATCTTTCTGGAAATGATGCTGGTCATAGGGGATATCTCTGTACATCAGTGTGCATCTTTCTTTGGAAATGATGCTGGTCATAGAGGATATCTCTGTACATCAGTGTGCATCTTTCTGGAAATGATGCTGGTCATAGGAGATAACTCTGTACATCAGTGTGCGAGGAATGACCTGGAGGTGACTGTGTGATCTGTCACCCACATCTTGCATGAAGGGAAATGGTTACCTTCGCTGAGGAGGAGGAATTTGTTGGTTATAGTGAAGTAGAATCAGCAGAGACTGTGCTTGAAAACCAGCTCTTCTAAAAAGAAGATGCAGCATCAGATACTGAACTAGGAATTTTCTTCCTAAAAATTAATTTTAAATGTTTGTAATAGCACACCGCAAAAAAAAAAAAAAAAAAATGTCATCAAAATGAATCACAAGACAAAACCTCTTAGGTCTTCAGACAAGAAACGAAACACTTAGGACAAAGAAATGAAAGAGCTATCACTTATCTTCATCCACTTCAGCACAAGATGGGCATTGAAAATGGTTTTTAGAATTACTTACCTCTCCAGATGAATGCCTTCTTTCTATTGAATCAGGACCCCCAAATATGGGAGAGGTGGGAACTAATCCAAGCCTCATAGCACGTAAACTCCAGAGTGAGCTCCCTTTCAAAATCAATCTCTTCTGGGTGCAGTTCACTTGGGATTCAGCATCTTTCCTCGTACACTGTAGGGAAGTGGTTGGGAATCCTAGTGCATGGACAGGTAAGTACGTATCAAAATTTGTTTTTTTTTTGTCAGCTTCTGTCCTTGCCATAAACTGGAATCCTATCGCTTGGACAGGTAAGTACATATCAGAATTAGTTTTTTTGTTAGCTCCTGTCCTTGCCATAAAAAGATTTGGGTGTCTCTGATTTGTAGGGTATTAACCATGCCAAGTGGGGAAGAGCCGTCTGTTTGGATGGGTAAGTGTGTGAGACAAGGAAGTGATGGTGACCCAAGAGATGCTGTGTTGTCAGCTGTACTGCAACACTCATGCCAGTTAATAACTCAGGCCCCACAGTTGAAGTCATTCAGGTTGTGACCAAACACATTGACTACCAGCTGATGCGAAGCCTTTGGATATTTTCCTTTCGGAGTTTTACCAGAAACATCACATTACAACAAAGAAATGTTTGTTTATCAGCAGTGCATTTTACCATGCTAACATGGTAGTGTCATCATCATATTACATGGGTGTGTCACATTCTTAATGACAGCAACACTCCCAGTAGATCATGAGGCATCAGAACTGCCTGCAAACAAAAGTACAACGACTTATGCGTGTACATACCAGTTTTTGCTTCTCAAACCAGGAAACTGAAATATTTTGATCAATTAACTGTTGTTCAAAATGCAAAAATTGATTTTAAAAAATCAGCTCTAAGGAACATTTTTCTGTCTAATGGTAGAAACAAATGCTAGAGGTTTTGCAGATTTTAAAAAATTTGTAAGTGACCCTAACCGCTTGGTGTTGACGAAGATTTGAAGGTGAGGATTGTTTTTTCATTCATACACACTAATTCTCTCCAGTTGTGGAGCTCTCTTCCTTGCATGCCTAGGAGCTGTTCTGTGCAGGGACAGCAGGCCTGAACAGTCCCCCAGGTTGTATGACCATCATTTGCTGTAGTGCAGTCACACACTGTACCTCCTTTGTGGAGCCTGATACAGTCCCTCAGGTTGTATGACCATCATTTGCTGTAGTGCAGTCACACACTATACCTCCTTTGTGGAGCCTGATACAGTCCCTCAGGTTGTATGACCATCATTTGCTGTAGTGCAGTCACACACTATACCTCCTTTGTGGAGCCTGATACAGTCCCTCAGGTTGTACGGCCATCATTTGCTGTAGTGCAGTCACACACTGTACCTCCTTTGTGGAGCCTGATACAGTCCCTCAGGTTGTATGACCATCATTTGCTGTAGTGCAGTCACACACTGTACCTCCTTTGTGGAGCCTGATACAGTCCCTCAGGTTGTATGACCATCATTTGCTGTAGTGCAGTCACACACTGTACCTCCTTTGTGGAGCCTGATACAGTCCCTCAGGCTGTATGACCATCATTTTGCTGTAGTGTAGTCACACACTGTACCTCCTTTGTGGAGCCTGATACAAAGCTGAGTACATAGACATATATCTCTGTCCCTCACAGCCCTTCCCCATCCCCTCTGTGTCACATCAAAACACCAGTCATTCTCTTTACTGTTTCACACCTCAACAGGAGCTGGCCTCTAGGATTGTGAGACCAGGTGGTAGCTGTGAGAACTAGGGTTGTGGAGGGTAGAACGTCTGCAAGTGCTTCCTTCTCATGCTGGCTGTTGATTCTATGTATGTTTGTACCATTTCGTTTTTCATTTACTGTTGCAGTCTAATGCGGATTCCCTTTTGGCAATTTCTGCTTTCGTAATGTCATGACCCCTGTTTGTGTGCAAAGTGAAGGCCTGTTGCTAACAATGATATTGTGTCACAGCGCAGCGCATCCACAACACCACACAATAGTCACCAGACTCTATAGCGACATATGCCGTTGTTATCCCTTCAGAGCAACACGATTCGTGAGTTTGATTCCCGCTGCACGTCCAAGCTGTTTGGGTACGAGACGTGTGATGACTACTACAAGGAGGCCTCGCTGCATGAGAAGGTGCATGCCCTGCAGGTGCCTGTGCTGACCCTCAACGCTGCCGATGACCCCTTCTCTCCCCTGCATGGTCTGTGTCTCTGTCTCTGTATCTCTGTGAGTGAATGCTTTGTGTTTGTGTGTATATGTGTATTCAATTTGTGTTGGTGAGTGGTTATTTAGAGGAATTGTCGACATAAAGAGGAGTGAGGGAAGTTACAGAGGGCTCCGTGAAGAAGGGTTACAGGTCAAAAATTTACATTTGATGCCTAGATTTACATTTGATGTCAATGTATTAGACACTTTTTTAAAATGTCACCCATATTTGTGAATGTATTTGGGTGTGTGCAACTTTCTCGGTTTTAACTATCAGAGTGGAAAATGGCCATCATGCAAATTTGGTAAAAACTGTCTGGTCATGAAGCGTTGGTGGTTGGGAGGAGGCAGTTTGTGTGAGAAGTTTCTGGAGAAAACCGGATGTTACTTGTTGTTTGTTGTTGTTGTCGTTGTTTTCATGAAAGAGTGTTGAATGATTGTCCCTTCATTTTACCATCCATCATATCACATCCAAAGCCAGTAAGTCATGAGCGTGCTACAACACGCTCAGGGTGGTGGTTGTAGTAGAACATCAACCCACTGCATTCCATAGGCCAGTAGTCCAGCAGGTGAAGTGTGAATGTTGAGCCGTGTTGGTCTCCTTTCCCAGTACCCTGGTGTGAGCTGGGTAGTTCCTGTGTTTCGGTAACCCATGGAAGGCTGACGGGGATGACAAGGTCTTGTGTGTGTACCTAAATGAAGTGAGCTTAGACACTCCAAGGTCTGCATATAGGTCAGTTTGTCAGACCTGAAAAATCCCTCCCATGTCACCCATCTAACACTATCTGGATTTGAACTCATGGTCCTCACACTGGAGGTCCACCACTGTCACCATGGGGCTGTCCAGTTTTTGGATAGCAGACTGACTGATTCCCATGTGTCCAAATTTCCTTAATTAATCTAACGTTTCTAGAACTACCAGCTTTCCTTGATTAACCTAACGTTTCTAGAACTACCAGCTTTCCTTAATTAACCTGACATTTCAAGAACTACCAGCTTTCCTTAATCAACCTGACGATTCTAGAACTACCAGCTTTACTTAATCAAACTGATGTTTCTAAAACTACCAGCTTTCCTTAATCAACCTGATGTTTCTAGAACTACCAGCTTTCCTTAATTAACTCAACATTTCTAGAACTACCAGCTTCCTTAATTAACCTGATGTTTCTAGAACTACCAGCTTTTTTTTTTCCCAAACTGTTTAATACTTTTTAAAAGGAATACTTGAATACAAAAAGTGTCATGAATTGAACTTTCAAAGGTCAGTGTTTTTTTTTTTTTTTTTTTCAATCACGAAGTTAGAATATGTGATCTGCCACCTTAAATTCTGTGTAACTATCTGAATGCAGGTGTAGTTTGTGTCTGTTTTTGCTTTGGTCATGCTAATAACTGAACATTGTGGTGTCTTATCTTTTCATAAAAAGTCTGGAATCCATTTGGAATCTCAGAGGGCACACCCCACTTCTCTGGTCGTCTTGCACACTGCCTCTGAAGTTCATTATAGTAAAAGCACAACCTGATTTGTCTACAGAGCTTTCTGAGCTGCAGCCTGAGTTGCTGATCTGTTCACACTTGTTGACTGGACTGTGTGACCTGTCGCTGCCATTCATTGTCACACTTGCTGACTGGACTGTCGCCTGTCACTGCCATTCATTGTCACACTTGTTGACTGGACTGTGACCTGTCACTGCCATTCATTGTCACACTTGTTGACTGGACTGTCGCCTGTCACTGCCATTCATTGTCACACTTGTTGACTGGACTGTGACCTGTCACTGCCATTCATTGTCACACTTGTTGACTGGACTGTCGCCTGTCACTGCCATTCATTGTCACACTTGTTGACTGGACTGTGACCTGTCACTGCCATTCATTGTCACACTTGTTGACTGGACTGTCGCCTGTCACTGCCATTCATTGTCACACTTGTTGACCGGGCTGTGACCTGTCACTGCCATTCATTGTCACACTTGTTGACCGGACTGTGACCTGTCACTGCCATTCATTGTCACACTTGTGACTGGACTGTGACCTGTCACTGCCATTCATTGTCACACTTGTTGACTGGACTGTCGCCTGTCACTGCCGTTCATTGTCACACTTGTTGACTGGACTGTTGCCTGTCACTGCCGTTCATTGTCACACTTGTTGACTGGACTGTCGCCTGTCACTGCCATTCATTGTCACACTTGACACCAGCTGAAAAATATTTTCTTTCCCCCCACCCCCCCTCACACAGGGTTCTTTTCTTTCAACACAAATCACTTCAGTATGGGCTTTGAAGTAAGCACTCAGTCATTACAAGGCAAAAAGGAATACTTGAATACAAAAAATGTCTGAAACCTTTCACAGGGCAAACTAAAAAAAAACAATAAAAGACACTGAAGAAACAATTCATCTAGAACAGTGAATACAATGATTTCACAGGTACAGCATAATTTTCTGAATCCTTTAATGCCTCAAATTTAAAAAAATCATGCACACCATCCAACATACCAATGCACATAGACTGACAAGAGACATAGAAAAGAAGACAGACAGAGGACAAAGAGACAGAGGAAGGGGGAGGAGAAGGCAAAGAGAGAGGCTACCACAAAGCTGTACATCAGTATAATATTCCACTTTCCAAATTCATGTTCCAAGCACACCATTATCAATATGCCAATAAGTAGTAGTCTCAGTGCCAGTATCAGTAGGAAAGTGTTTGTATAGTTCATTAAATTTCTTCAAGTATTATTCTTGTCCAGTGTGAAAAGAACTTTTGAATACATTTTAAAGTATACATACACATACATATATACTCATAATACATGCATATAACTACTATGTAGTTTAAGTTTGAATAGGATAGGCAATGAATTTGTTCTCCATATGCACATTTTTAACTTTGGTTACAGTGTGTTTGTTCTCCATCTTACACAATTTAAACTTTGGTTACAGTGTGTTTGTTCTCCATCTACACATTTTTTCCTTTGGTTACAATGTGTTTGTTCTCCATCTACACATTTTTAACTTTATTACAATGTGTCTGTTCTCCGTGTACATATTTTTAACTTTGGTTATTATGTGTCTGTTCTCCATCTACATATTTTTGACTTTGGTTAAAATGTGTCTGTTCTCTGTGTACACATTTTTAACTTTGGTTACAATGTGTTGCCAGCCATACCTGTGGAGGATGCTCATCAGAACGACCACATCGCCATAGTGATCAGCTCCCATGGAGGTCACATTGGCTTCCTAGAGGGTACCCTCCCATGTGGCAAGAACTACATGTACCGCTGGTTTACACAGTTCGTGGATGCTGTTTTCAAGCATGGCATTAAAGACGAGTAATGGCAAGAGACTGATGATTGTGTCCCTGTGACCATTCATCTAACACTACATCTTTATGCACAAACTAGTGTGTTCTTCACATGATGAATTCAGTCTTTCAGTACAACAGCAGGTTAAACAAAATGTTAATTTGTGTTGTTGTGTAATGTGTCCAGGTTTGACTGGTGACCCAATTCGTTGAACTGGAAATTACTATGGTTTGATCTCTCAGTATGAATGCTGTTAAAACATATCCAAGTCAAACACCTGCTTATAGTTCACAGTTCTCTTTTAGTAAGTCAGTGTCCACATCTTAGTCAAACAGAGTTTCTAGTTCACAATTTTGTCTTGAAGTCAGGGCTTCGACTTTTCCTTGAATTTGCGGATTACAGCAAAATGAACAAAAAAAGGTAAGAATTCAGTTTAAAAAATGCTCATGACACAAAAAAATGGCAGTACATTTGTCATAGAGCTGATTGCTTTTAAGTATGCTAGCAGATGACACTGATGGTGCCAGATCGTGCGTAAACATCTTGGTAAGAAGAGGCATCACCTTGTGTCTGCCCTGTTGAAGGAAATAATGTCATGTTCTTTGGTAGTGTGTCAGTAAGACGAGGCCAACAAAATCTGTACAAACAGAGGGTCACACCAGTTGGTGCTGAGACTTGTGTCAGATTGAAGGATGAGAGGGGAGAAGGTCGTGCCAAAGGACCCCCACCTCCACCCCTTTTCCCTAGAATATCAGGGGGGGGTTGCTTCTCCTCACTGGGAGCTGAAGTGAGTGTTTGACTGCAGAGGGACAGAATGGGATTTCTGCTAGGCATCAGTAGAAGATTGTTACTGGCTGGTGTTATACACGTTATTTTGCTGTCTTTCAGTGAACCACTCTTTTTTTTACCATGCTTCAGAAAATTACACTCAGACAGTTTGTTGCGAATTGTCAGTGGTGTGTGTGTCTGTGTGTGTTTGTGTGTGTGTGTGTTTGTGTGTGCACGCACACGTGCGCAGGCATGCATGCGTAGCAGTGACAGATGACAAATAATCCTTTTATGCTGTTGAACAAATTTACAAGTTTATGAAAAATATGAAGTGTGTGAGTAAATGTATGTACATGCATGCACATATGTATGCGTATGTGTGTACTTGTGTGAAAGGTTATAATAGTTGTGAATAAGAACAATGGTCTAGAGCAATCACCCTTTTTTTATGATGTTTTTGTTGTCAATTTGTTGACAAAATGCTGCTGAAATAAACACAGCGATATTAGTTGAATAGCAGAACACTGTTTTACACTTAAAAGATAACAGTTAAAGTACATAACAGGTGAAGAATAATGTCTTTTTGTAGCACTGATCGTAATACACATCCATTTATTGTGATCATATAACGGGAAAATCTGTCGTTCTTACTGAGGTACCTGAAATGTAGAAGTACTTGGCGCCGATGCTAGTTTGCATAAGACTTCGAAAACAGTTGCGAACATCGTCATCAGAAATTCATCATTTTCAGACATACGTACCTAGCATGAGATACAATGGACTTTCGCTTTCATTGTTGAGGACCTAGTTCTGTATCATATAGACATCAAGTATTGTACATTGTAATAATTCTGCTGTAAGTGAGTATTTTCAATAGCATAATGTCAGTGTTTGTCTTCCTCACAAATACCTGTCCAAACAATTGCCTTATCACCACTTGGCATGGAACATCACCGTAGCATCAGGATCCCCAAAGGAACAAAACTGGGAGAGATTAGGAGCTGACCTTGCTTCCATTCCCAGTCAGAGTGATTGCCTGTTGTTCACTTCATCAAAACATATTCAAATTAGCTCAGTTTTCTCTTTTTTCTGGGTGGAGAGACACTCCCCTCTCTGCTGTCCAGTTTTCGCACTTTGTGTTTTTTCGGCGCTATGGATTCGTTCAAACTCAGCCTTCATTTCTGAAGGATAAGCTCTCATTTCTTCATTTCTCAAAGGGGACTTTTGGCTGATAATTTCTGCACATTATGTTCAGTTGCCGCCTCTCTCCAACTGTCGGCCCATCTTTGTTCACCTTGGTCTTCCTTGTCTCCTCAATGCTCACTGCCGCTTCCAGGGCTGCACATGTCTCCTCAATGCCCACTGCGGCTTCCAGGGTGTCACATGTCTCCTCAATGCCCACTGCGGCTTCCAGGGCGTTACATGTCTCCTCAATGCTTCCAGGGCGTCACATGTCTCCTCAATGCTTCCAGGGCATCACATGTCTCCTCAATGCCCACTGCGGCTTCCAGGGCATCACATGTCTCCTCAATGCTTCCAGGGCGTCACATGTCTCCTCAATGCTTCCAGGGCGTCACATGTCTCTCCTCAATGCTTCCAAGGCATCACATGTCTCCTCAATGCTTCCAGGGGCGTCACATGTCTCCTCAATGCTTCCAAGGCATCACATGTCTCCTCAATGCTTCCAGGGCGTCACATGTCTCCTCAATGCTTCCAGGGCGTCACATGTCTCCTCAATGCTTCCAGGGCGTCACATGTCTCCTCAATGCTTTCCAGGGCGTCACATGTCTCCTCAATGCCCACTGCCGCTTCCAGGACGTCACATGTCTTGCCACACATGGTGTCTTCATGCCAACACACGTGAGACTGCATCTCCTGCACTTGATGTTCCCCATTGTCACTTCATAACTCAAGTGACGATTGGACCAAGGTGACGCAGAGTCCACTTTGTAAGAAGGATGTTCAGGTCAACCTGCGTATCGGGCCACCAGTCTTGATACAAGCACAGTTCAGAGGTCTGTGGAGACAGACCAGAACCTTGTAGATGAAGAGGAGCAGTTGGGGAATTCTTAGGAGATGTGCTGCCTTGCTTGTCCCCATCCCCCTCCTCCCCCCCTACCCCCCACCCCCACCCCTCCCACAAGTATCAGGATCTCACGTTTGAGCGGTTGCCTGAGTGGAGGAAATTCAACAGGTGCTCCTGCTGCGAAAGGGCAAACCTCAGTAGACAGCTAGGAGACCTGGACATCCTCAGACCATGACCAAGCCCTGCATGACACAGGTTTGTTCAGTGCCATCGATGAGTTCTGTGATGATGATGTTTGTGGAAATCATGACGTTGATCAGTTCCAAATTTAGAGGTTTCTCACATGAGAACTTCCAATTTCCAGTTCCTGGTCTCTTGTCGGAGTTACTCACACACACACACACACACACACACCCCCCTCTATTTTAAACCTTCTCCTCCTCCTCAGAAGGTGCATATGAAGTCCTTTCCAAAATGACCATGCTGGATGAAGCTTTTCTGTATCATTGTACTAGAAAGTTCCAGGTATTCGTTACACCTTGTATTGGGCTATTGCTGATTGCCATCTTCGGTTATCCCTCTGTTTGAGTCATAAAGCCAGAACAGTTCTCCATTGACCGGGGCAGTGTCTTGGCTTTGTGCATGGTGTGTCTGAGCTGGCTCCTGTGGTTTTGTACTTTCTTTTACAAACCAAGCGGTAAACCTCCGTCTTTTACCTTCATGCATGCTTGCTGTTCAGCTGCTAATCTTTTCTTCCCAGGATTCCTGGATGTTGTTCCTAAGATGGTTTCTCTCTTGTTTCTCCTTAGTTAGGGGGCTGTCCTTCATGGTGTCCCTGAGAGTATTTGTGCCTTGCTGAAGTTTCGGCCTCTTTGGCGTCTCCTTAGCTTTGGTTTTCCTGTGGTCATTTTGGGCTCAGCTCCTTGTCTGCCTTTTCTCTTCCCTTGTCTATCCCCTTTTGAGTCTGGCGGTCAGTCTAGTCCAATCCTTCTATCACCTCCAAGAACTGAAAAAAAAGGAAAGAAAAAAAAGAAAAAGAACAGACAGATAAATGATTTAAGGATATATATATATATATATAGAGAGAGAGAGAGAGAGAGAAAGAGAGAGAGAGAGATGTATGTATGTGTGTGTGTATATATATATATATATATATATATATATATATATGTGTGTGGGGGGGGGGGGGAAATACTGAAAAATGAAAAAGGAGAAAAGAAGGGAAGAATTATAAAAGAAATCGGTAGAGAAAAAGGAATGAAGAATTAAAGAAGAGAAACAAAAAGATTTTTTTATTTTAAGAAAGGGCCTTCTTCCCTGAGAGGGAGGCATTCCCTTTGGATAAGAGTGTCCTGTCAATGATCACTGAAGGCTCTCTGCATTTTGTGTTTCCAACTCTGCCGTGAGGTCAGTCTGAACACTTCTCACTTTCATTCTTCCTGGAGATCGAGTCGTGAGCCTCAACCCCTCGGATGCTTGATTTTCTCATTGCTGTTTGGAGGTCGCTCCAGAAGTACCTGTGCTTTGCCATCAGGGGAGGGTCTTTTCTCTCAAGCCCTCCCTTCTGGCTTGTTTCTCTGCCCTTGGCTATTCACCAGGGTGATGGGCATGATTATTCTGAAGTGAGACAGAGAACCGATCCAGTGCCTTTGAACTATCTGGGTGACCTCTCCAAAAGAACCAGGACCCAGAGGTTCTGGCCAGGGATCTTTCCACTCTCAAAGAAACTCTCTTCTCTGTAAACTTTCTGGTGGACCTGGAGAAGTCTGACTGGGTCCCTTTTGAGCATTTTGTTCTCTTAGGTATGCATTTTTTTTTTTTTGATGGATCAAAATCTGGTTGCCTTCTGGGCACCAGGGTGGGAAGGATCCAGTCCTTTGCCCAGTTCCTTTATCAGTCTCAATGTGTGTCTCCTTGCAGTCTCCAGACTGTGAAAGGACAAGCTTCTGCAGCTACAGAGCTCGTCCTCCTGAGTGCTGTCTGTCTGCGGCCTCTTCAGTAAGCTCTGAGTATCACCTTGGGCCAGTCATCGGCCATTTGGGAATGTTACTGCCTTGACCCAGACTTCCATGTCTGCCAGCAGTCACCAGCATTTTGTTGTGCAGCAGGCTGCAAGTCACAGACAGGCTTGGGCAGGTTTTGTCTGTGTGACATGACTGAAGAGCTGGACACACTTGACTGTCTTTGGAGGATAGTGGGTTGCCCAGGTCGCAACACACCCCTGCTGATTTCACACTGGCCTTTTCGGTTCGAATCTCCCTGTTGTCACAGCACTTTCACTATATACTATATGCATTTTTGTACTACATTACTTCTGCACATATTTCAAGGCACTGGTAGTATTTATGTAATTTGTGTGCAAAAGGGCTTTGAGGTGGCAGTGTTTGAAAGGGTATTTGAAGTGGCACTATCACTACTCATTCTTCCATTGTCTTTGGGAAGGGTCTTCTGCTGTTCCTGATGCTGGGTGTGAGAAATTCTTTGTCTTTGATGTGTGCTTACTTCTTGTCACTTTGTGCCTTGACTGGAGGGAGAGCAGGGTCGACACCTTTCTGCCTGCACACTAACCATGGAGACCAGCATGACGCAGACTTCTAGGCTTGAGGAACTGTACAGGGACATTCTCATGTAGGGTCAATGTCTCCCTCATCAGGTGAACGTGCTTCCTGACATCCTTTTTCAATATGCCGGCATTTGTTTGGACAGGCAAATACAAGGAAAGGAATTTTATTACTGAAAGTAGTTCTATGAAATACCTGTCCAGGCACAAGGACGCCCTCCCACCTCCCCGCTTTATCAGGAAAAGGTGCAAAAACTGAGCTAGTTAGAATATGTTTCAATGAAGTGAAATCTCAAAGGGCAATCACTCTTGTTTGCTGACTGGGAAAGTTAACTGGCAAGGTTAGCTCTGTGCATTTTGTTTTGGGGGGTGAGAGTGGATTCTGGTGATATGACAATGTTCCACGCCAGGTGAAAACAAGGCATTTGTTTGAACAGGTAAGTATTTTGTAAAACTACTTTTAGCAAGGAAGTTCCTGTTTACTGGTATGTATTATGGTTGATCAGTTAGTAATCAGCGTTACGCCTCTAGCTGAGAAATCTCTTCAGGCAAAGACTTTGGATCCTACATGCCCGTGCTTTATACGTCAAGACATTTGAAATGTGCGCCCCAGTGTGCAAGTTGTTGGTTCACATACATACATACATGTTAAGATGTATGTTGACCACATCAAGGGCATCTCTGTTCTGTCCTGTATTATTTTGTTTTTCATTATTATTGAAAAAAAAGAAGAAGACTAATGTAGGTCAACCACATGACTTTAAGCAGGCAGGTGAGCTTGGGGCACTGATGCTGTATTGTTGTTGTTGTTTTTCACTGAAATGGATATGAATCTTCACTTTATTTTAAAGTTGTCATTACTTCTGTCTTCAAAGGGAAATGTTGATGTCCAGATGTGGACCAGTGGAAAGAGAGACCTCTCCTGTTAGTAGACCTGTATGAGCCACTGTTTTAGACACACTGTGTACACTGTCTTCAAAGGGGAATGTTGATGTCCAGATGTGGACCAGTGGGGAAAAAAAACCTCTCCGGTTAGTAGACCTGTTTGAGCCACTGTTTTAGACACACTGTGCACAGCTGAAGTCTAACACCTTTTGCACATTTCCACAGGTAAAGGAATATTGAAAAGAGACCCTTTTTTTGAAAACTGTATTTAGGGTCAGGGTCAACCCCAATGAATACATTTACTATAATGTAGCAAAGTCTACAGCATACTTGTAACATTGATTGCTGTGATTTCCAGTGCTTAAACAAAAGTTTTGGCTAAGTTCTAAGCGCACATTCTGTAGAGAATTGTTGCAGTGAAGTGGAGCAGCAGCAGTTGTGTCGCTCTGTGATGTTTCTTCTCTGGCTGTTGCCCAGCAGGACAGAGATTTCTCTTGTGACTGTCTGTGTGTTGGTAGGGTAGGTGGACTATGTTAAGCCACACTTCAACAGATTGTGTATGGCGATTGGAGGGTCATAGCCTGCATAGGATTTCATGATGGGGACTCTAGGGGTTAAAACAATGTTAGGAAACAAATGAAGCCAGCAGGGGTGTGGAGCTTCACTCACTGCTGAGTCAGTTGTGACCCCACAGCTGTGCTGAGCTGTTGGGCTGAGAACAACACACCTCATTTACATAAGGTCAGTGTGTGCATGTAAATCAAAAGGCTGCCACTCGTGACTGGACTCGTGTGCACGTGGCGTTTTGAATGTGTCAGTTTGGAGGCCCTCGCCCACCAAATCAGCTTGCAGGGTATGCATGCTTTTGTTAGATGTTGTGTTCATACCAAGATGCAGTGACTATGATCAGCCATCTTTCCTGTGAATAAGGGAGTGTCACAAATCTATTTTGGCATCATGTTTACAATAAGAACATTAAGCACGCCCAACTAATTCATAATTGAAAACTGATTAAATGTGTGTGCATAATTTTTTGGCAATGAACTTGATGCTAACTGTAAAATGACATGATATGTAGGCGTAAGCCTGCCATTCTCATACACTTTCCTTTCTTTCTACACTCACCCTCTTCTCTCTCTTTTGCCGTTCTGTTTCCCATTGTTCTTACAAAATACAGGTGTATGTACATAATAATGCATGTAGATGCTGTTTACAGCGTCGTACATGAACAAGTCACAGAAGAGTTCCACCATGAACTAGTTCAATTTGTGCTGTGCTGCAGAAATTGTGCCAGGGGAATAGGATGAAATTGCTATGGAACCAGGTATAAGTCATGAGAATGTTGAGGATCAAACTGCTATGGGAACCAGGGTGTAACTCATGAGCATGTTCAGGATCAAACTGCTATGGGAACCAGGGTGTAACTCATGAGCATGTTCAGGATCAAACTGCTATGGGAACCAGGGTGTAACTCATGAGCATGTTCAGGATCAAACTGCTATGGGAACCAGGGTGTAACTCGTGAGCATGTTCAGGTTTTTCTGTGGGGGAACATCAGAACGTACATTCAACCTCCACCAGCTTTTCACATGTAGATTTATCACTTTTTACCTGCCATGAAGGTTGTGTGTCAGGGCAAGACAACCTACAATAGAGCATGTGCAGAGTCCAGCGCCTAGGAGGAGATTGCCTCTGACAGCAGTTCTGAAAACCATGTGCAAAGAAATGACAGAAATGTTGAGAAGTAAAACTGAAAGCAAGCCATGTTTTAAGTAACAAGAATGCTAACTGTCCCTGTAGCAGTGGATTTCTTTTCTTGTTCTGTTCTAGCAAGTCTACAAAAAATTTTTGCTCCAGGGAAATCTGAAGTAACCCAGGATTGAGCACTTCAAATAGATTCTATCTGGAAGTGCAGTGTTCTTTATTCTCAAAGAAAGGAAGCAGAAGTATGTCTGAAGTATCATTCACTGTAGCATGTCAAAGTCTTCGCAAACAACAGTCAGTTTTTTCGCAGCATTTGACCAAATCTTGTTGTGGCTGATGCATTTCAAACACACGTCATAGACTGTCGCATGCATCCTTTCTACAACATGCATCCACTTCTGTTTCCCTTCATTCTATGACCCTAACATCCACACTTTGAGAACAGAATTGAGCACTTTGTTCAGCCCCTCTTCTGTTCACAAGAGCACCCATGGTTCTTTCACACACTGAAACAGATGCTATGGTAGAGGTTGAGTGTACACGTAGTTCCGTGATCTGATGATATTCACATGATATTATGTTACGTGCCACAAAGTGTGTTATGCAGACAAATTTATCTATTTGACTTGCGTATGTGTCAACTTGTCATAAATTTCACACGTGTGTCTTTTTTGTGATGGGTGTGTTTTAGCACTGATCTTTGGCCTATGCACCAGCAATAGCAGCAAATCTAGCATATTTGAATCATTGTAATATGATAATCGCTTTAAAATGTATATTTTCTTGTGATTTAGATGAGAAACAGCACATGTTTTATCTAACAAAACACACGTGTTATTTGTGAAAAATGTATGTTTTTGTGTGTGATGATGGATTTCCATTCGCTTCCACCATGTGATAGAATTGAAATCAAAACCAGAGACCTTTTTTTAAGTTCATTTTGCTTTTTTGAGCATGATTTTTCTTCTTTGTTGATCTTATTCTCAGGTGTGTACAGGTGACTGTTTAATCTCCCCCCCAACACTTCAACATGATTTTGTCCTTTTCACCTTTTTCTTTTCTTTTTAATAAATATTTTCAAGTTTTCTTCCCAGAGATGGCCTCTGAGGTCAGTTGTGCTTTAAACAGCATGAAGTGACAGCAATCCACCACCTCCGTGTGAAATCCCTGTGATGTCAGTTTCATCGTGACAAGGATGTGTTCATCGTAGCGTGGGACCATCTTATTGACTGGGCTTCTGCAAGACGATCACTTTACAAGCTGCTGTATTACACTGTGCATGTTCATGTGAAAGGAAAGTGTAGATGCACATAGTTTATGCATTTGTGATCTTTTCATTGTCGTTCATTTGGCACCAGTAGTTTCAACAGGGATGCTATGGATTTTCCCTAGTGAATTGTCAAACTGTCCAGAAGTTTCTACAGTTGTGTCATTCCCTTTGACTTGCTCTGTTTATAATCTTTCGCAAAACCTCACCCCAACAGTGTAGGCATTCACCCTCTGTCCATCTAGTAGCACTGACCATCAGTCTGACGGCACCAGACTGGGCAGCAACTCTAACCCCGCGACAGGAGCAGGGTAGCAAGGAATCACACCTGGTGTTGCCGTGAACGCTTCAGTGATCACATCTGAGGGCAGGTAGGGATAGATGAGGAAGGGGTGGGAACTCCATGGAGTCTTCAACTCCCACCTCCCCTCTCCCCCACTGTCCCATTTGCAAGAGTCTGAAAATGAAAACACACTAAAGGCTCATGCTTGGAGGAAACGTAAGGATGATTACACAAAAAACAGGGGGGTGGGATGGGTCATAGCAACATGTCTTAGCATTTCTGCTGGATAATGTAAAGAGGGAGCAGGTTAGTTGCAGATTTGTCCTGACAAACCTCAGCAAAAAAAAAATTAGGAGTGTAATCTGTGAGTGTAACCACTTCACTAAATGAGGTAATATAGCATCTCACCCTACCCTTTCCCCTCTCCTGCCCCCAACTCTCCACCCCCACCACCACCCATCTTTTCTCTGCTCTCAACCACCTCCTCCTCCCCTTGTCACTCATCAGTTAAGAAGGTAACATAGGCTACCAAGGAGAAGCTGGAAATCCCTTCTCGCTGCCCCTGTATTCTGTGTTAGATGCTATGTGGTGATCTCTGTGTTATACCATGGGTGGACTGCAGTAACTGCAGGCTGTTGTGTCTACAGAAGGTGTGCTGTATGGTTGGTATTGTGGGTGGACTGCAGTCACTGCAGCCAGTTGTGTCTACAGAGGGTGTGCTGTATGGTTGGTATTGTGGGTGGACTGCAGTCACTGCAGCCAGTTGTGTCTACAGAAGGTGTGCTGTATGGTTGGTATGTGTGGTGGACTGCAGGAACTGCAGGCTGTTGTGTCTACAGAAGGTGTGTCCTGTACTAGATACTGTGGATGGACTACCACAACAGCAGCCAGCAGTGTGCATTGGAAAGTCCTCACCCAGGGGACAAAAGTCGACTCTAGATGGGCATAAACAGATAGTTCAGTGCGAAAAAGTAGAACTCAGTGGTTCCAATTATTATCAGTGAAGAATTGAATATTTATACTTCAACGTTGCTGCACCTCTATAGAGTCTTGGTCTGTTCTCAGCTGGGACTACGGTTGTGTTTTGTGTGGCTGTGGGAGACTGTCTTATCTGGAACTCTTGGACCCTATCCACCATCAAGGGCTTTTCGTCTCTGTCTTGGAGCATTCCGTGCCACCCCTTTGTACAGCTGTATGCAGAGACAGATGAACCCATATCATCACCCACAGGCTGAAACTATCCTTGAATTACTATCTAGATTGATCTGTGAATGGGAAAACCCCGTTTATGACTGTTTCTAATCCTCAGTTTCAGTGTAAACTTGAAGAAAATCCCAACTGTATTCCTCTGCTGCACTAATGGCAGCCTCGTGCGCAGAATGCAGGTCTTGATCTAGTTGTGTCTGACTTCTCCAAATTCCAGATAAGCCTCCATGGACCTTTTTTTACACCAGAAATCCGCTTTCATCTTGCTGCTTATTGCAGAGAATCAACCAGTCCTCAGGCATACTAGGCATTAGTTGCAAAGTGAAACGACTGCAGGCGGAAATCTAAACAAATCTTAAATAAATGTCAGCGAACCACCCAGAGAAACATGGACAAACGAGTCACAAGACAAAACACAACGCGTTTCGACCTCATAGGTCTTCTTCAGGTGAAACAAAAAATGAAACAAATAACAAAAATGCACTTAGCTTTGATCGCTTCAGATTGCTTCTGTGTTCAGCGCAAGGAAGAAGGCCATGAAAAGTGCATTTTCGTTATTTGTTTCATTTTTTGTTTCACCTGAAGAAGACCTAAGAGGTCGAAACGCGTTGTGTTTTGTCTTGTGACTCGTTTGTCCACGTTTCTCTGGGCGGTTCGCTGACATTTATTTAAAATTTATACTAGGCATTGTTTGCCAATCTCTGTACAAAATTTCCGTCCTTTGAGAAAATATTTACTGATTGTTCAAATTCCAAAGATGGAGTGGCTTGTGCAGTCTATTGCCCAAGTGTTCCTTCTCATATATTATCAAAGCATATTCCGTCAGATAGTTCTGTTTACTCTGCTGAACTTATTGGTTCTAGCCCTGAAGATAATCTCTCAGTCTACAAACAAGAACTTTCTTATTTTGTCCAATTCATTGTCAGCTTTGGAGGCCATAGCTGGCCATAACCTCCATCATCCTGAACTTCTAAACTTTAAAAAAAAAAAAAAAAAACTTTTCACTCTTTGAAAGTGGAAAGTTACAACATTGTTCTTGATAGTGTTCCCAGTCATGTTGGCATTCAGGGAAATGAAATGGCTGATCATTTGGCCAGGAATGCCACAACAAAGAAACTGTTCAGTATCTCTATCCCCTACACAGACTTGAAACCAAAGGTTAATGATTATATTAGAGACCTCAGGCAGGTGGACTGGGATACAGAAAATGGATAAAAAAAAGATTTCTAGATCCCATCCAAACCTAAAAGAGTTCCTCTCATCTGCTTCTGGTGGTTGTAAAGAAGAAACAGTTTTATGTCAGCTGCACGCTGGCCATTCATTTTGAACTCCTTCGTATCTTTTAAACAGTGAAGAAGCTCCACATTGCATCTCATGGGATAAACATCTCAGCATTAGGCCCATTCTTCTTGAATGTAGTGAGCTACATGGTGTCAAACATAAACACTTTTCGGCAAGGTCAGTGAAGACCTTGTTCCGGGATGTTCCCCCAGACTGGATTTTTGAGTTTTTGAAAGAAATCAATGGTTTTAACTAAGAAGATTTGTTTGCAACTTGAGTGTGACAGACTCTCTTTTTGCAGGTCTTTTGATGCCAGTAAATAACTGGTATTGAGTTTTAACTTTGCATGTTTATTCTCTCACTTTGTTCCATTTTTTTTATAGTGTTCCAGGGTTTACAGCAGTATCATTTGATTTGAATGCCATCCTTTTTCATCCCAAATCTCCCCCTCCTGTCCCTGTGACCACCCTCTTCTCCATGTGAAATCCCTGTGACGTCCATTTCATAGTGACAGAGGACTTGTTTACCTGCACTTTTTTCTTCCTTCCATTGTTTATTTGCTTCTGTTGTTTGTTTGTTTATTTGCTTTTTGCCCTACCTTGAAGAAGACCAAGAGATTGAGACTCGTTACCTCTGTGTTGTTTGTTTGTTTGTTTTTTGCCCTACCTTGAAGAAGACCAATAGATTGACACTCGTTACCTCTATGTTTGTTCCAGTGACTCAGTATGTCAACATTTTTTTTTTTTTGCCAAGATGGCCAGAAAAACAGAATATTAGTTTTGATCCTTGGAAAGTGTGTTTCTGTTGATGCCAGTTCACATCGCAGAATGTTGGGATTTGCACAATGTGAGACATAAACACTTTACAGCAGACTCCATGAAAACTTTTTTTCAGAGATGTCCCACCTGACATCTTTGAGTTTCTAAAAGAGATTAACATTTTTCATCTGATCTAAGATTTTACGGAAGAAAGGTTTTTATTGAAGTTTCTGGTGCTTTTAAGTAGGTGTATTTGTGTGTGTGCTTTTTGGTGG
Organism: Conus betulinus; assembly: GCA_016801955.1. Classification (NCBI taxonomy): domain Eukaryota; kingdom Metazoa; phylum Mollusca; class Gastropoda; order Neogastropoda; family Conidae; genus Conus; species Conus betulinus. Next base: position 30,079 of record JADBJO010008858.1, read on the forward strand.
TGGTGTTGTTTTTTATGACTTATGAGTTGATGATTTTAACATGGTGACAGCTCTGATATGACCTTTTGCAGTCGGCTGGGCTATAAGCACCATTACCTTACCTTACCTAGTCCAACCATGAATGGTCAGGCAGATCATCATGGAATTTCAGGATCAAAGACTTCCAAATGACTGAAGAGTTTTGAGGTCTGTAGAACTGATGAAATGAGGAAAAGAAGAAAGGGTTTGAGGCTGTACTATAGCGAGAAGTGTTCACTGAAAAAGGAGTCCGGGAGGAAGAGGGTGTGACAGGAGAAGGGGAAGGAAGGAAGGGGTGTAACCCCAACTCCCCAACATCTGGGAAATGTTCTCACTCCTGCCATTTGTCGCTTTTCTCCTTGGGGGTCCATTCTTCTGTCTCTGCACTATCTTGTAGAATCGTGTGTAGCATGCCAGGGGTTTTTTTTGGGTTTTTTTTTTTTTTTTTTTTTTTTTTTTTTTGTTGTTGTAATCTGATGATTCTGTCATGAGACTGTAGACAATGTCCACATGGATGGACAGTGGCAGTGGCTGTGGGTCTTCATGGTCTGTTTGACCATATTGTGTGGCTGGCTGAGATTTAGTAATAACACTACTTTAAACTCAGTTTTCCCATTTGATATTTTGTTTGGTCTTGTTTAGTTTTGCATTCAGTGTTTTCTTTTTGAATTGATTAGTACTCATGTTGTAGACTGGTGGTGACTATGAAGGGAGTACTCATGTTGTAGACTGATGGTGAATATGAAGGGGAGTACTCATGTTGTAGACTGATGGTGAATATGAAGGGGAGTGTTGTAGACTGATGGTGAATATGAAGGGGAGTGTTGTAGACTGATGGTGAATATGAAGGGGAGTGTTGTAGACTGATGGTGAATATGAAGGGGAGTGTTGTAGACTGGTGGTGAATATGAAGGGGAGTACTCATGTTGTAGACTGGTGGTGAATATGAGGGGGAGTACTCACGTTGTAGACTGGTGGTGAATATGAAGGGGAGTGTTGTAGACTGGCGGTGAATATGAAGGGGAGTACTCATGTTGTAGACTGGCGGTGAATATGAAGGGGAGTGTTGTAGACTGGTGGTGAATATGAAGGGGAGTGTTGTAGACTGGCGGTGAATATGAAGGGGAGTGTTGTAGACTGATGGTGAATATGAAGGGGAGTACTCATGTTGTAGACTGGTGGTGAATATGAAGTTGAGTGTTGTAGACTGGTGGTGAATATGAAGGGGAGTGTTGTAGACTGATGGTGAATATGAAGGGGAGTGTTGTAGACTGGCGGTGAATATGAAGGGGAGTGTTGTAGACTGGCGGGTGAATATGAAGGGGAGTGTTGTAGACTGGTGGTGAATATGAAGGGGAGTGTTGTAGACTGGTGGTGAATATGAAGGGGAGTGTTGTAGACTGGTGGTGAATATGAAGGGGAGTGTTGTAGACTGATGGTGAATATGAAGGGGAGTGTGTTGTAGACTGATGGTGAATATGAAGGGGAGTGTTGTAGACTGGCGGTGAATATGAAGGGGAGTGTTGTAGACTGGTGGTGAATATGAAGGGGAGTGTTGTAGACTGGTGTGAATATGAAGGGGAGTGTTGTAGACTGGCGGTGAATATGAAGGGGAGTGTTGTAGACTGGCGGTGAATATGAAGGGGAGTGTTGTAGACTGGTGGTGAATATGAAGGGGAGTGTTGTAGACTGGCGGTGTGAATATGAAGGGGAGTGTTGTAGACTGATGGTGAATATGAAGGGGAGTACTCATGTTGTAGACTGGTGGTGAATATGAAGTTGAGTGTTTGTAGACTGGTGGTGAATATGAAGGGGAGTGTTGTAGACTGATGGTGAATATGAAGGGGAGTGTTGTAGACTGGCGGTGAATATGAAGGGGAGTGTTGTAGACTGGCGGTGAATATGAAGGGGAGTGTTGTAGACTGGTGGTGAATATGAAAGGGAGTGTTGTAGACTGGGTGGAATATGAAGGGGAGTGTTGTAGACTGGTGGTGAATATGAAGGGGAGTGTTGTAGACTGATGGTGAATATGAAGGGGGAGTGTTGTAGACTGATGGTGAATATGAAGGGGAGTGTTGTAGACTGGTGGTGAATATGAAGGGGAGTGTTGTAGACTGGTGGTGAATATGAGGGGGGTGTTAGTAGACTGGTGGTGAATATGAAGGGGAGTGTTGTAGACTGGTGGTGAATATGAAGGGGAGTGTTGTAGACTGGTGGTGAATATGAGGGGAGTGTTGTAGACTGGTGGTGAATATGAAGGGGAGTGTTGTAGACTGGTGGTGAATATGAAGGGGGAGTGTTGTAGACTGGCGGTGAATATGAAGGGGAGTACTCATGTTGTGTAGACTGGTGGTGAATATGAAGGGGAGTGTTGTAGACTGGTGGTGAATATGAAGGGGAGTGTTGTAGACTGGTGGTGGTGTGAAGGGGAGTGTGTTGTAGACTGATGGTGAATATGAAGGGGGGAGTGTTGTAGACTGGTGGTGAATATGAAGGGGAGTGTTGTAGACTGGCGGTGAATATGAAGGGGAGTGTTGTAGACTGGTGGTGAATATGAAGGGGAGTGTTGTAGACTGATGGTGAATATGAAGGGGAGTGTTGTAGACTGGTGGTGAATATGAAGGGGAGTGTTGTAGACTGGTGGTGAATATGAAGGGGAGTGTTGTAGACTGGCGGTGAATATGAAGGGGAGTACTCATGTTGTAGACTGGTGGTGAATATGAAGGGAGTGTTGTAGACTGGTGGTGAATATGAGGGGAGTGTTGTAGACTGGTGGTGAATATGAAGGGGAGTGTTGTAGACTGGTGGTGAATATGAAGGGGAGTGTTGTAGACTGGCGGTGAATATGAAGGGGAGTGTTGTAGACTGGTGGTGAATATGAGGGGAGTGTGTTGTAGACTGGTGGTGAATATGAAGGGGAGTGTTGTAGACTGATGGTGAATATGAAGGGGAGTGTTGTAGACTGGTGGTGAATATGAAGGGGAGTGTTGTAGACTGGTGGTGAATATGAAGGGGAGTGTTGTAGACTGGTGGTGAATATGAAGGGGAGTGTTGTAGACTGGTGGTGAATATGAAGGGGAGTACTCATGTTGTAGACTGGTGGTGAATATGAAGGGGGGAGTGTTGTAGACTGGTGGTGAATATGAAGGGGAGTGTTGTAGACTGATGGTGAATATGAAGGGGAGTGTTGTAGACTGGTGGTGAATATGAAGGGGAGTACTCATGTTGTAGACTGGTGGTGAATATGAAGGGGAGTGTTGTAGACTGGTGGTGAATATGAAGGGGAGTGTTGTAGACAGGCAGTGAATATGAAGGGGAGTGTTGTAGACTGGTGGTGAATATGAAGGGGAGTGTTGTAGACTGGTGGTGAATATGAAGGGGAGTGTTGTAGACTGGTGGTGAATATGAAGGGGAGTACTCATGTTGTAGACTGGTGGTGAATATGAAGGGGAGTGTTGTAGACTGGTGGTGAATATGAAGGGGAGTGTTGTAGACTGGTGGTGAATATGAAGGGGAGTGTGTTGTAGACTGGTGGTGAATATGAAGGGGAGTGTTGTAGACTGGTGGTGAATATGAAGGGGAGTGTTGTAGACTGGTGGTGAATATGAAGGGGAGTGTTGTAGACTGGTGGTGAATATGAAGGGGAGTGTTGTAGACTGGCGGTGAATATGAAGGGGAGTGTTGTAGACTGGTGGGGAATATGAAGGGGATTGCCTGGCAGCCCGACACACATCCTGGCTGTATCAGCCTGAAGGAAGTCATTGAATGTAATGTATGTAACTTGCAGGTAGTTGTTTCTTATCTGTGCTAAAAAGGTCATGTTTTTTTTCCTGTGTCTGTTGGTTAGGGTGATTAGATGGTTTCTCTTTGTACAGATCATTGGAGGGAGGGAGGAGGAGGGGGTGGGGGGGGGGGGACTCCAACACAGTACTTAACTGATTTTAATGAAACTGGATGAAGAGATGAAATGTGACTCAGGGATGAAGATATTACATTCTTGGGTTGATCTATAGAACCAGATCAAACACTGGATTCTTGATCATTCTCTCGTTTTTTTATTTTTATTATCGTTCATCATTAGATATCTCCCAAAGGAAATTGTGACAAATTTTCCACTGAACAGATGTAACCAGTGATGGCTGACCTTGTTTTGTAATACCATGATTCATAGGAACTGAAGGTTGATTAAATCAAACGTTTGTTTTGTAATACCATGATTCATAGGAACTGAAGGTTGATTAAATCAACGTTTGTTTTGTAATACCATGATTCATAGGAACTGAAGGTTGATTAAATCAAACGTTTTGGGTCTCGCCACAGTTTGCCTCCATCAAGGCTACAATTTCGCAATTTCGACTGTGTTTGCTGGGTTTTGTGGCTGTTTGCAACATTAAGGAAAAACTGTTGAATCCTTCTGGAATAAACTTGGTGGCAGAAAAGCATGGAAGTTGACCCAAGAACAAACCCCTGAAAGGGTTTGTGTGTCACTGTAGCGCAGGTCTTGATCCGAGGACAAATCCAGGTTTAGGTTTGTGTGTCACTGTAGTGCAGGTCTTGATCCAAGACAAATCCAGGTTTAGGTTTGTATGTCACTGTAACGCAGGTCTTGTTCCAAGGACAAAATCCAGGGGTTTGTTCAGAATGATTCCCGCAACACTTCACACTGAATGTCCTCAGTCCTTTGATGGAATGTGACCCAGGACACAAACCCATTATGTGTCTGGTGGGGCTCCTGATCCAAAGGGGGATCCAGAACCTGCTCAGCAAGACAACCTAACAACTCCTGGATGATTCAAGAGAAACTTGGTGGAAAGATGGGTGGTGGAAAGATGGGTGGTGGGAAGATGGGATGGGGTGCGGGGACAGGCCATGAAATTGGAGTGTGGATCCATGGTTCAGACTGGAATCAAAGGTGGATCAGGATGTGTTCAGCAAGATGACTCAAGCACTGAATCCACTGTAACCAAAACTGGTGGAACGGTTGAATGGGATCCAGGAATGGACCCATGACATTTTGGTGTGGAGATGTGAATGTGGATCTGGATCACACAGCTGACCCTGGACATGTTCACGTTATTGTTATGATTATTACCAACGTTCCACTGAACAGAAAGGCTGCAAAGGACACATCCACACCATTTGATTGACCTTTGTGGAGGTCTGTGCTCTCCCAAGAGTTTGTTTCCCTGTGGGGTAATGATCCTAAAAGATACTGCCTCCTTGATTGAACAGTATCAGTGTATAAGTAAACCTGAAAAGCAACAACAACAAAAAAAAGGGGGGTGGGTGGGGGGGGGGGGGGGGGGGGGGGGGGGGGGGGGGGGGCATGGGAATGAATTGATTGATTAGAGTTTCGCTCCTGTGTTCTTCTGCACACACTCCTGACTTTCTCAGTTCCTGATTTCCCCTGAATGATGAGAAGGAGAGTGTGCGTGCACTAGCCTTTTTGTTACACTGGTATTTCAGCTGGCTGGTAGAGGGTTATTACACAGGTCAAATTGTGTTGACATTTTATGTGTCTACATAGGATTCCACCCTCTTTGTTCCACTGTCACACAAACTTCAGTTCCAAAAGGAATGGACAGCTTGTTGTTAGTCTCTGCTAGAGATCACACCACAATAAAGATTTTAGACCATTTCAAAGTTTCACCCAGACCATGGTGTGTTTCTTTGTATGTCAGTGAGACATTGTCTTGCCTTGTATTCTGGCTTGTGTGTGCGGCAATTCTTCCTCCTCTGTCTACTTCATCTTATGGATTGAATGCCTGAATGAGTGTCTTGTCTCGAGAGCAAAAACAGAAATAATTCACTGCCAAACAAAATTTGTTTGTTCTATCGTTTTGCGGCATGGTATTTCTGTTTTTGCTTTGTTTCAATTTTCTTGTGCAGTCACCCCACATTGAAACCAACTGCCTTAACCATCACAATCACTCTGACCATTTGCATATTCTCCCCAAGATGGCAGATAAGGCATCATTGACTCGCTTTCTACAACATGACACCGACATTCTTGGATTATTTCCATTCCACTCTTGTATCAGTTGTAGAGTGCACTTTTTACAATGATGGCAAGTCTCTGCCTTGGGGACTGGGCAGAGGACAAGATATCTACAGGTATGTTTTTTCTCATCTATAGATACGCTTCCTCATCTTAACATTCTCCTGCACCCCACCGCCACAGTTTCAAATGGCAGAGATCAACTCAGGTCATGACATATTTGGTGTGTTTACTTTCAGATGACTGTGTATTCTTTTTGCAGTCACTAGCTTTTATTGTAGTGATGGGGGTGTACTCACAGTTTGGCGGTAATGAAATGGTACTGACAGAGGCATTAATTAAAGGTCTGTATGACTAGGATTAAGTTGCACTGACAAGATATTAAATGAACATTGGGTTTGGCAGATGAACAGACCACAATATAAACGATCTGGACGAGTTGGTGACATAAAACTGAAACATTTCCATTATCAACAAAGACACTACACTGTTCAGAAAAAGGCAGAGTAAAAGGCCTTTAGTCTCCCTTTAATCTTAAGCTGAGGCTTTTAATCTACCTTTAATCTATAACTGGTCACAGATCCCGCAGAAACATTTTGATCTGTACAGATTGATAACTAAGCCTTTCTGTGGCATGACTTGGTAACATCTGAAAACTGGGGATAAAAAAAGGAACATAGATCTTTGTCAACTGCAAGCTGTTGAAATTTGAGAAATATGGAAGCTCAGTTGAACAAATGGTCGAATTTTGTATGTATGTGTGGCGGTACATGCACACGTGGCACATGTACATATGTTATATGTGTATAGGTGTGAGAATGTGTGTGGATGGATGTGAGTAGGTGTGTGTGTGTGAGAGAGAGAGACAGACAGAGAGAATGTACGTGTCGGCAAAAACTAATCATATTCCCCTGTCAAGCTTGGAGTGGAGTCAAGCTTCACCATCATGGCATTTGCAACACATTTAATACCAGGACTGAAAACTCCCTGAGTGAGAGAAAGCAGTCAACTGTTGTAAATGGTGCCTGATCAGACCTTACTCCAGTTGATTCAGGTGTTTCCCCATGGCTCTGTTCTGGGACCTGCCTTATTCTGGCTGTACAGGAGTGACTTGCCAACAGGACTGACTTTTACTGTCAGACTTCTCACTGATGACACAGCATGTGACAGAAACATTGTCTCCCCCACAAACTAGAAATGACCTACAGGAGAATCTGGAAGCAGCTGTGAAAAAAAAAATATGTTGTACTCCCAGAAATGATTAGTTGTTCACATGTAAAATGTCACACAACAAACCAGCACACTCACTGCACGGCACCCTGCTCAAAGTCAAGGATCAGATCAGGTACGTGATGTCGCGATCAGCAAACATCTGCAGTGGGGACCTCACATTTAGAGTATCTTCAACTGGGCAACCCGAACCCTGGGCTTATCGGGAGGATCCTGTCGAGGTTTCCAACAAGTTCTTGACATTGTACACCTGCAAGGTCCTGGTACACCTGAGTATGGAGTATGCAAGTCATTGTGGGATCCCTACCAGGGGGATGCCATTGTCATCGTTCAAAAGGTACAATGTCAAGCAGCTAGATGGGCATACCACAGCTTTTGCCAGACACCTAGTGTGGAAGAGATGATGCCGATGTTGAACAAACCAACCCTGAGTACAAGGAGAAAAAAAGGCAAGGCTGACTGCCTCCACAAATTCCATGGGTCGAAATCCATAAGTTCAAAGCATTTTCCCATCTCCAGGTACCAGAGATGCCGCATCCACCACCAGTCCTGTCCATTGTCATCCTCAAAGAACACATGCAGACAACAGCTTCTTCTCCAAGGCAGTTTCAACCTGCCCAGGTACAGACACAGTAGCTATGCCATCCCCTGGCAGCGTTTCAGTGTAGGGTAGCCCTCCTCCTATAAACTGCTGTAAAAAGAGGTAGGGTGAGCTGACATTCTTTCCCTGGTAGTATGTGGCAACTTGTGCGTCTGAGCTCTTCACTAGCCTGTGCCAAAGGCTGTATTAGGCCGGCGCTGGAAGTTGCAAAACATTGCACCTGACAACGGCTACACATTATAGCGGCACCTTCCTGTCTAAGAGTAGTGGTAGTGGTAGCAGTTGATTGTTTGTGTTCTTTTTTTCTACCAAAGCCCATTCATTTCAGTACTGCAATCGTGTCAATATGTTGAACTGGATACCTAATTACTGGAATAGGAAAAGCTCGGTTGGTAGAGTGTAATCTTGGTGATCCTGGGGTTGTGGATTCGAATCTCCACCGGGCCATTTCAGTACAGGGAGATTTTTCTCTTGGAATTAACATTGGTTCTGACTCCATTTCCCAAACAGTCCTTCGAATGAGACTATAACTGATTTCGTGTGTGAACGCACACATGACATCTTGCACACATGCAAAATCCCATCATCACAACTTTCGGAAGAGAAGGCCAGTTTGGCCATTGGCGTGGATGACATGCTACACATTGCGTGCATGCTGCGTGAGAAATTGAAAGACTGAAGAAAACAAGGAAATTGATTGAACGATATTGACTGGATGGCTCGCGAAATGACTGAATGAAGCGCCGGCATGTAGCTCTTCAGTTGACACTACCCAGGTAGGCAGCCCATTGCATACAAGAGAGTGGATTGTCAGTGCCTGACGAACCAACAGGGGATAAAGATCTCTAGGAAGAATCTAGGGAGAGCTTAATAGCAGAAGGTCTTCAGAGAAAAAAACTCTAGGGAGAGCTTAATAGCAGAAGGTCTTCAGAGAAGAAACCTCCCTCAGCCCTGAACTCTTCATACTCTAAGGCTGCATCCAGGTCATGACTTAAGATGACTCTAAGGCTGCATCCAGGTCATGACTCCAGATGACTAAGGCTGCATCCAGATCATGACTCCAGATGACTAAGGCTGCATCCAGTCATGACTCCAGATGACTCTAAAGCTGCATCAAGTCATGACTTCAGATGACTCTAAGGCTGCATTCAGGTCATGACTTCAGATGACTCTAAGGCTGCATCCAGGTCATGACTCCAGATGACTCTAAGGCTGCATCCAGGTCATGACTTCAGATGACTAAGGCTGCATCCAGTTCATGACTTCAGATGACTCTAAGGCTGCATCCAGGTCATGACTCCAGATGACTCTAAGGCTGCATCCAGGTCATGACTCCAGATGACTCTAAGGCTGCATCCAGGTCATGACTCCAGATGACTCTAAGGCTGCATCCAGGTCATGACTCCAGAAGACTAAGGCTGCATCCAGGTCATGACTCCAGAAGACTAAGGCTGCATCCAGGTCATGACTCCAGATGAATAAGGCTGCATCCAGGTCATGACTCCAGATGAATAAGGCTGCATCCAGGTCATGACTCCAGATGAATAAGGCTGCATCCAGGTCATGACTCCAGATGACTAAGGCTGCATCCAGGTCATGACTCCAGATGAATAAGGCTACATCCAGGTCATGACTCCAGGTGACTGTGTGCTGCCGACTTTTCCCCTCTGCTTCCTGGTAGACCTACTGTCAGGATTCAAACCTGTAACTTTTGGATGGGTGGACGTCTCAATGCGTGTCTTCGTAGACGGATGTCTACCCACATCGCTCGGTACCTATTTTAAGATGGGAATTTAGAGCCTTACTAAGTTCACTTTTGTTACTCCTCAACCAGATCCAGCTGGAACTCTTCAGCTGTCCCTGCCATTGCCTTCAGGCTTCTGGTTCTCGTCCTCTGGAACTCTTCAGCTGTCTCTGCCATTGCCTTCAGGGTTCTGGTTCTCGTCCTCTTCATACCAGGAATCTTGGGCTGTTTCATGAGATCATAGGCTGATGGATGAGCCTACAATTGCCCTTGCTCCAATCTCTATGGCAAGGATTTGGGTCTGGAAGTCAGATGTATTGAAATTGCTGGCTAGACTGGCATACTTCTTGGTCATGAAAATGTGAGCTGACTCCATTCTGCTATCGTATGGTACAGTGAGTTCAATCTGAATCATCTTTTTAATGAGCATCCAGTCTCATGTCACTCTTCCTGATGATCTCTGGATGGTTCTCCTCCCATTCTGGAAGATCTGCTGAGCATTTGCAGTCATCCACTCCATCCAGTAATCCTGGTTCCATGCCCTTGATATCTGAGCATTCCGAGTCATCCACTCTATCCAGTAATCCTGGTTCCATGCCCTTGATATCTGAGCTGTTCCAGTCATCCACTCTATCCAGTAATCCTGGTTCCATGCCCTTGATATCTGAGCTGTTTCAGTCATCCACTCTATCCAGTAATCCTGGTTCCATGCCCTTGATATCTGAGCTGTTCCAGTCATCCACTCTATCCAGTAATCTTGGTTCCATGCCCTTGATATCTGAGCTGTTCCAGTCATCCACTCTATCCAGTAATCCTGGTTCCATGCCCTTGATATCTGAGCTGTTCCAGTCATCCACTCTAGCCAGTAATCCTGGTTCCATGCCCTTGATATCTGAGCTGTTCCAGTCCATGATTTGTGGCCTCCTGCTGCGTGCAGCTTCGCTTCTGGTGGCGTAATGTTTCCTCTGGTAGTGTTCACCACCTGCACAATCTCCTCGCGCGCTTGTGTTTGCCTCCATATGTCCTTTCCCTGGTTAACACTGCTAAGCATGATCTCGGAACATGTTCCGCACCGTTTGTTTGCCGTTGCAGAGTGGATGCGTAAGATCGTCTGATTTCCCCCATTAGGCCAGGTTTGAATTTGAGAGTAGGAGGTCCTATACAGACCTGAGGATGAACCTGATTCTGAGAGGCGCCATGCGTCGTGCGTCATTCCAGCTGAGACTTCTTTGGAGGGCTCTTCCCCCACGTAGTCCACTGTCTCTGTTGGCCCGGCTGGACTGCCTTCTGAATTCTCTTGGCGTCCTCTTCTTTCTTCAGTTCCTCCGTTACTGTGTGTTCTCTTTGGTTTCCTTTTTGTGCTTGACCATCATTTCATTTCTACTGACCATCATATCATTTCTACTGACCATCATTTCATTTCTACTATTTCATTTCTACTGACCATCATTTCATTTCTACTATTTCATTTCTACTGACCATCATTTCATTTCTACTATTTCATTTCTACTGACCATCGTATCATTTCTACTGATCATCATATCATTTCTACTGTCCATCATTTCATTTTTCTACTGACCATCATTTCATTTCTACTATTTCATTTCTACTGACCATCATTTCATTTCTACTATTTCATTTCTACTGACCATCATTTCATTTCCACTGACCCCAACCTCTGTTGGTTTCAAAGTGAGATGACTGCAGGCGGAAACTGATACAAACTTTTAAAAGATATTTCAACGCCCATCTTACACCGTATACGAGAAGATAAGTGATTGCTCGTTCTTCATTTTCGTTGTCCTGAGTGCAGTTTATATTGCCCGAAGAAGACCTAAGAGGTCGAAAAGCGTCATGTTTTGTCTTGTCATTCGTTTGTCTATGTTAACTGGCGGAGTTATTTCAAACACCTTAAACAATTATATCTCTGTCCGTTAGTCTGTGTGTGACCTAGTTACTTTCGCCACATGCACTGCTTCGCACACGGTCCATGTTTCTAACAGTCTTTAGCACGGGCTGGACTAATCTCACAGCCTTGTTTCCTCAGTCCTCAACCATGATAACCTAACCTTGCGTTACCCGCTTTATACTCCTCGACAACGGTTGGAGGAAGCTTCAGCTTTGTTTGAATGTAGTAGAATGAAATTTCAGTGAGACTAGGCGGGACACAAAACTATTTCCTTGTGTGTTTGTTGATTTTGGCCTTCGTTGATTCCACTATGCTAGTGCTGATGTCGTTGATCAGAGGCCACAGAAGCTTTGGGATCAACGTGAACCATATTTACCACGGAGCCCACACTGGTCTGTTACATTCTGCCCTTTGCTAGCTTTCCTTTCCCCTCTTTTGTCTTTCAAGAAGTCACCATACCGGTTCCCGAAGCTCTTGACTAGTTCTTCTGTTACAATTAGAATGGCTGGGTGGGGTCCGCATGGCTGCAAGCAACATCATCTCTCTCTGTCGCTGCAGTAAACGTGATTGTTTTAATTACTTCCCTGTCCACAGGGAGAGGCTTCGTGCTTTCTTTGGTTTGAAATTCATCCGGGAAGAAGGAACTTTTTGTGCGTCTCATCTTTCTTGGTGCAAGGCACTTTTGTGTCATCCACTCATGGCACCTTTCAAGATGAGCTCCACTGCCAAAACAAACAGTAGGCCCTATAGGAGAAATTGCACAACCCATTGTTGTGCCAGTTTTCAGATTGATCCAATCTGTTGTGTTTTCTTTTGCAGAGAATCTCATTGAGAAGCCATGAGAGTATTTCCTCAGGATTTCTCTGAGATTCTTTGGATTATGATACATCCCAGGGGCCAGTGGACTCATCTTGTATGGAACTGATCCATATAAACATTTGCCAGATCGAATCACACCATGCTTGTCTTTGTCTTAGCTCTTTGGATGACTTCCTAAATCATAGTGGCATGATCTACACAGCCAGTGGCGTCTGGAATGCCTCCCTTCTGGACTGACAAATCCAAGTAGGCCCTATCCATTTTGTCAGGAAGTTCAGTCAGTATGGCTGACATGACAGTTTGAATCCTGGCCTTAGTTTTCCAAGATGCTAGCTCTTGGCACAGTGCGCGGCTGTTTATGCATCAGAATTCATTATTCATTGCGGGATGTGGTTTTCCAGTTGACGCCCATGAATAGAGGATCATGTCCCTGTTTATGCATCAGAATTCATTATTCGGGATGTGGTTTGCCAGTTGATGCCGAAAAATACATGATTATATCCCCCTTTCACTGCACTGGATTTTGGAACATGTAAGTGTGAAAAAGGCAAAGCGGGAACGTCAGGTCACAGCAGAAGCTTAGTTCTATCTTCGCACCTTCCCATCTTCAGGCTGCATAATGATTTAGCCATCAAACTGTTGGAAGAGCTGCAGAGAAGAATCCGTATTCAGATAATGATTCAGCGTTTATGTGTAATGCATGTTAAAGGGTTCGGGTGGCGTGCAGAAAAAGGACTCTCGCCTGCTCTTCTACTCCCAACTGAAACGTTGTGAAGATCTGTGTAACGAAAGCTTGAAAGCGCATTACATTATGCACCGTGAGAACTGAAGATCCGGTCTCTGGCAGGTTAAGGGGAAAGAAAAAGGGTTGCATTGTTCCGTGCAACAGGGGATTCAGCGTTTGGGACCAGGCATTGACCAACCGGTGCACTGCGTGTCGAAATGAATCAGTCCACCACAGTTTGTGTTGTTTTGACATTTGTAAGATGAGAAATTGTTGAGATGGACGATGAGACTTCTGAAGATTATTGTTCCAGCATGATAAGTGCTTTGATCTTAGCCAAAAGGCCGAGAAGCGATTGGCTTCTAACACACGTATATATATTACCGGCTTCCACGCCCATTTTCCACCATCAACTGGCGGACAAGTATCCTACTTTCACTCTCTCTCCAGAGAGAGGGGAGACAACTTTTGGCTATACGAATACGCATGCGTAGCGAAACGTGTCGCGTGGAATTGTTTTCAGTGTTGCCGATAGAGTGCTACTGATAAGTGTGTGGAAGTGCAGTGGGTGAGACACGTTCTACTTTTTGCCCCAGCAGTGTGTGTGTGTCGAAATGGCACAGAATGACTTAGCACGCCTCTGGCCAGCGAGGTCACTGGTGTGGCTGCACTCAACAGTAGCGGGCAGAACTGGACAGTGACCAGTCACTTCTGCAAGTTCTTGTGTTCACGGCGCTCTGAAGGTAATCGTGTGCTGCGTCGTTGGCCTTTGGTTTCTCTCGGCTGTCCTCAGTCTGTCGGCTGACAGCTGTAATCACTGCGACAGCTGGAGCTGTCAGAGAGAGAGAGTTGTATACCACACGGTGTGTGTCGTTAGTCTGCCTGTGATTTATTACTAAAAACATGACACTGCCATCTTACATAATTGACACATGTATCATGATGTAGTAAGGACGTTGGCACTAATCTAGAGAGTAGTTAAATTACTGACAGTAGCAACAGTACTTCTTCTAGTACAAGAGTGGCAAGGCGCATAAGGATCAAGGGTGTCAATAAGTCATCACTGAATGGAAATTATTGGACTTGACTTGGTGCAGCGTTTGAGACCCTTTTTGGGCCTGTTCGTAGGTCCTAGTTTTACTAGCTAAAGATTATCACATGCATTGAATTTCTTTACCACTGATCTGGTTTTCTCAGTCAGATGGGCTTAAACAGCCTGCCTTTGAATTCAAGCTAGATTTATTCGTAGAAGTACCTTTGTAATATCTTTGAATACATGGATTTTCATTCTTGATTTGCTATGTGAACTACAAGGTAAGTGCCAGGCAGTCCAACCAAGCACAGACTATGTATCATTCACACCCTGATAAGTTGGTTCACTCCGGACAAGTGTGCCCATGAATGCATGATCTTCACCTTCTATAAATGAAGTGTAGGGGCGGCTCACTCTCGTAGATCCAAACAAATCTGTCAAGGTCCATACACATAGTCATTTGCACAGCAACCATCCATGCAACATATAGGCCTGGACTTTGATTCATCTTTCTATTTCCAACAAATAGGCCTGGACTTTGATTCATCTCTCTGATTCCGAAGAGCCCTTTTAAACGCTCTGAAATGAAAATTGTAAAGTTGCAAGTTTTTGAAAGAGTGCTTTTCCTGTTTTTGTCTCTCTGGGTTTTTCTTTATTTTTTTTTTTTTTTTTTCAACATACACTGACTGTGAATCTGGCCGTCTGATTTTTATGGACCTCAGGACATCGCAGTCAGTTGTGGATGATTCAGCTTTCTTTTCTGTCAAACTCGAAGTCCTTAAACTTACAACTACCATCCGTCACTGAAATCTGAACTAAAGAAGTGCGATTGTTCATGACTTCACCTAGTGGCGAAAATAAGATTTCATCTTCAGCAGCAGCATATTGTTCTGTCATTTACCTCCTTAAGATATATATCTTTGTTTCATTTCTCTGCATATTTTTGTGTTTCATTACTGTTATCGATCATAAAGAAATAACTCTCAAAAGTTTGAATGTGAAGGTGAAAATGCCCTCTAAAATATCGGATAGGGGTATCCCTCTACACTAAGCAGTGAGAGGGAGCCTAGAATGCATCAACATGCAATTTGCCAGTGAGTTAACAAACAATGTCTGTGTCTTTATCATGTGAAAGGGGAGACCTGGTGTCAGACACAAACACTGCAATCTTGCCCAGAAGTTGTCAGCAAGAAGCAAAACATCCGACTCCTTAGCGTAACGTATGCAGGTTTCTGGATAGAGAGGATTTATTTGTTTACTTTGTTTGTTTGTTTTGTTTTTTTTTTTCTTTTCCTTTTCTTTTTAGGTTTCATTGATATTGATTTAGCCTTAAGTAGTGGTAGGCCAAAACAGTTGATATGCAGATTAACCAGTGTTTTCAGAGCATCAAGTAGTAGTGATAGAACATAATAACTACTATCCCATTTGATCATAGAATGCTGTTTTAGTTCTAGGGGCATTACAATACATTGGGGCAAAAAAAAAAAAACAAAAGTCCCACGTTGTTGATGTCTTTTGAGGCTTTTGACACAATTTTGTCTATGGGTTTGGCCTCCAGAATTGTTCATAGCACTCACTGTGTCCTGTGTCCAGTTGGTTGACAGGGAAAACTGTTCATAGCACTCACTGTGTTCTGTTGTTTGGCAGGAAAACTGTTCATAGCACTCACTGTGTCCTGTGTCCTGTTGGTTGACAGGAGAACTGTTCATAGCACTCACTGTGTCGTGTTGGTTGGCAGGAAAACAAACTGCTGGATCTGGGTCTTGCTGTGGGGCAGAGAGTATTGTTGGTCGTGACTGCATTGTTGTCGTGACTCTGAAGTTTTCTGTTAGGAAGACAGTCTGTTCATATTGTAGAATAGGACAAGGCATATGGTCTGTTCATATTGTAGAATATGACAAGGCATATGGTCTGTTCATACTGTAGAAGAGGACAAGGCATGGTCTGGAAATGAGATGTTAGGACAAGACAGTACACATCAGATGAACTGATCATCTTACTGTCCAGTAAGTGTGTCAGACCTTCCAGCAGCACATAGGACACACAAAGATGTACACAGACATCAGTCAGGAACAGAAAGCTATGCTGGTGTGAACATGTAGCAAGATCCAGTGGCCTTTCAGTTACAGTCCTGAGGGGACTGTTGAAGAAGGGAGACGGAAGGGAAGGCAGAAAGCATGATAGACTGACCAGAACGCAGAGTGGACAGGGAAGTTACATTTGCAGAGACCTAGGCCTTGGCATACGACTGACAGAACTGGGGGAGATCATGGTGTGGTCATTCCTTTTGAGGTTCCAGGTTAACTCTCAACAGTTTCTGAGATTTTTTGCCTTTTTTGCATGATGGACGTTCTTTGTTTCATAACATTCTGTGCTTTATTTCTAAAGTAGTAATATTTTTGTGATGAATGTGTCTATTTCGAATTTTTAGGGGATATATTGCTTCAGGTAATAAAAATGTTGTTTTAAATACCATAATTCTGGGAAGAAAACCATCGATCACCAGTGATCAAAATTCAAGGGGAAAGAACTGAAGAGAGTTAAGGTGAAGCCAAGGTATGTTGCAGAGTTGACTCTGACAAGAGTTTGGCCATGCTGGCGGAGGTGCTGCGTAAGACTTCCTTACTTCTGGCCTTAGGTGGCAAAGTGCACTCCTCTGGCTGGAAAACCATGCTCCACCAATATGTTTGAGTTGGGTGGAGCTTATTCGGACATGTACTCACACATCCCCAGGGGGGAGAAAGAAAAAAGAAAGTAGTTTTCATTAGATGAGTTTGTTCAGGCAGTGTTGGTGTAGTGTGTACGCACTCTATCTTACATCAGGTACTACACACTGTTGGTGTGTTTTGCATTTTGTTTTTAACAAACAGTGCAGTTGACAGTCATCACCACTAAACAGCCGTCCTACTCATAGTGAAAGTGGTGTGTAACGTATTTACAGTCAAATGTGAAAGCCAGTTTTTTTTGCTTTTGTTTGGTCTGTCTCCAGGCTGTGAGAGGCAGTTCAGATATCACAAGATGTGCTCACCCACCAAGGGAAGAAATTTGTTGAAGTTATCGAAATTTCAGTTTAGTTTCAGTTTCATCAAGGAGGCCTCACTGTGTGTGGACTAGTCCATACACGCTACACCACATCCGCTAAGTTTTGAGACCACGCAATGCATGATTTGAAGCTGACAGATACATGAATTAACAACTAAGATGAGAGAATTGAAGAAGAGGGTCTCGTGGCTACGACTTAGCAGATGTGTGACCAACACATTAGCCCAATGCGCTGGTCAGACCTTGAGTGCCTACCTAACTTTGGTTGTGTTTTTTTTTTTTTTTTTGTAGGTGTGTGTAGTGA